>APFE030168839.1:51474-81319 GCA_000404065.3 Pinus taeda
AAAAAATGACTTTCTGCCCACTTTTTGAGTTGCAGAAAGTGACCTTGGGATAAATGGTTTTTGAGGGGGCAAAACAACTCCAAATTCAGAAATTCCACTTGGGATAGAAATTAGACAGGCCAATCTTTCCAATGAACTATCTTGTACTTGATTTGGACCAGTGGAACCCACTCAAAAGTTGCTGCAAAGGTGCGCGGACACGAGAGCCAGGGGGCGCGGACATGAGAGCTTACTTTGCCAGAATTGACTTTTTTGGTCAAAAAACACTGTTTTGACTATGGTTGATTATTTTTACTTGTAGATGATGGATAAATGTAATATTTTCATGGCACTTTGATAGATTTCACCTCTCTTTACTCTTCTAGAAGATTCCTTGATGTAAAAAGTGAATAATTAATGCATGAATCAGTTAGCTAAGTAATAGAGGCAAGTTGTTGAGCTGCCTATTATCTAGTGCTTAGTTTGGAATTAGTTCAAACTGCTCCTAGAAGGATGAGCTCGACCCCTAGAGGCAAGGGAAGAGGTTAGCTTGCCTATATTATGTTTTTTCTTAGTCATTTTGAGAGGTTGGAAGGTTGGACTCTTGTGGGAGAAAGTTTCATTGTATATTGTACATCTATCTTTGCAATTTCAAGAGGAAGAAGGCCAGGGTTTTGCAGACATCCTTGTGGATTCATGTGGATTGTAGTGTTGATGGTGTGTTCTCTACATGTTATTGTAAATTTGTTTATGTATTCAACATCTCTCTTTTGCTTCTATTTGGACAGATGAAGTGGTAAAGTTTGAATACATGCTTTGACATGCTCAGCTTTTTAGTTTGTTCAAAATTTATGTTTTCTACTATTTAGAGAGGACTCAAATGGTTGTTTGCCCTCTTTAGCTCCTTCTCTATCATCCCTGATCATCCATCTCAGATTAAGGCATCAGCGCTCACTCCTACCTTGCCCCAAATATCCCCCTGCAAAAAACTGTGCTCAATCCCCGCACCCTGAATTGCACTCCCTCCAATTGCCACCAAAAACCCAAAAATCTTTAAATCAACCCCCCTTATCAATTTACTAGCCTAATATCTTTGATCCTAATTGGTCAGCTTATCATATTGAAAGATCTACCGAATCTGAACCGAGAGAGCCTTCTCATACCTCGTAGGGCTAGCTACGAGGTGAAATGGTTTGATGTAGCCTTGAGAGTTTGTCTATCTCAGCCTAGGTGAATTCCAAGCGCTAACAGACCCTATGAACACATCAATCCTATGCTCCTCTGAAATATCTTTTACCCTTATGTTCAATTTTTGGAACTCCTCGATGTGCTCCATTATTGAACCCTTTTGTTTCAGACTTATCAATTGGCTAAAAAAAGTGTTGCTTTTTGTATCCTCATAATGTGCTATCAATTCTTCCATAAAACTTGCCCAAGTGATAAATTGTTTACGAGAGCAAAGCCATTGATACCATACAAACTGATTTGGTTCCAAATATAAAGTTGCCATATGTACCTTTTGTGTGTTTTGCACATTATTGAGATCGAAAAATTGCTCCATCTGTAATATCCATGTTGCCGGATCCTTGCCATCAAACTTCCTCATATCGATTTTTGGAATATGGTGGGTCTTCGATCCAACATTAGAGTCTATGAAATCATGATTAACATTTCTTTTTTTCTCATCATGAGTTTCCTTTACTACCCTTTCACCATTAGTAAGCATTTCCTGTAGAAACTTTGTTAAATCTGTCTTCAAATCTTCCATGCCTGTCTTCAAATATGTCTTCAAATCTATCTTCAAATCGTCCATCTTAACTTCCACGTCATTCATCTTAGATTCTACGCCTTTCTTTAAACAATCCATCTTAGCTTCTACGCCTTTCTTTAAACCATCCATCTTAGCTTCTACATCTTTCTTTAAACCACCCATCCTAGATTCTATTCCTTTTTGTGCAAGTGACACTTGTTGCACTTGGTCTTGTAATTTTGATATATCATGTTGCATTTCTTCCTCTTCTTCATGAGTCATGTTAGAGATTTCAGGTTGCTTACTAGATGTTTGCATTTTCTTTCCTTGGGGCATCAATTACTGATAATAATGCTTTACTATGCCCTTTGAATTCCTTCAAACTAATTTTTCAAACCAAGCTTATGCAAAAATTTAAAAAAAACTACACACCTTTTTTCACTTTGTAGGAGCTTGATATTGAATCTGATGTATCTTTGTAATTTCATATCATCCAATTCTAAAATTGTGACTTGCGGTAGCCCTCTGCGTCCTCTTTCCAATGCCACCAGCCTGATCCAAATTGGATTCTCTAGGGAAGAGTTATGCCAAATCTCCCACATTGACCTGATTATAGACTAGTTCAGTAGAGCGAACTTGTCCTGACGATGAACCACACTAGTTGGTTCGAAACGCGTCGACAATAATTTTCTTATGTGATTTACGCCGAAGCTCTTTTTACAAGAGCGAACTTGTACGATGTGCCACGAGTCACTGTTTCGTCCTTTGGCTCTGAAAAATGTATACAAGAAACTACAATCCGTCCTATTTCTGTACATTCTTACGGAATTTCAATCCGATGCTCAGAGAAATTTATGACGATTTTCCCAGGTCACCTGTTTGGAATGTAGTTCAAGAATCTACAAAAAGACCAACTTCCTTAGATCATAACTCCGCAAATATAGTGCAAAAATATTTGAAATTCGGACCCGAGGTTCAATGTGATTTCATCTCAAACGATTTTTTTTTTAGTTTCTAAAACGTCGCAGAAAAAAAAGTTATAGCTAAAATGCCACGATGACTTATTTGGAGTAGCGAAACCCTAGAATCCAAAGCTCTAATACCAAATGTTATGAAGCCAACTCACAAAAATATAGAAAAGATAGTTGAACGCCTTAGAATTCAGCCTCTTCGAGGGGGCAACCTCCTTTACATTACACAAATGAACAATTCTTGGATGATTCAAATGACAAAACCTCCTTTCTATATATAAGAGTCTAAGGAGTCACAATATAACCCAGCCGACCTAACAATAATAATATAAAGCCACAAAAATAACAATAAAGGGATTCTATGGGGCACAATAATAACAATATGGGGACAATAGGGGCACGACAACATTAATAAGGGATACAACTACAATATTAATGGGGTAATCACTAGTATTATAGGAACTTAAAATTGAGGAGGAAAAAAAAAAGGGAGATCTTGAAAATATGATTTCAAGAAGATCTTTCTCAAAAGAAAGAAGAACTTGATGCAACCCGTGATGAGATCAACAAACTCAAGGGATTTCAAAAGGAACACTTATAAGATAACATAGTGGAACAAAAATGAAGGCAATTAACACTAGTAAAGTTGTAATTGATGAAGGTACAAGCCCCACATCTCCACAAGATGATTCTAAGAAGGAAGTTGATCTAAGTGAAAAGCCAAAGAAGAATTTTGCGAAGAACAATACCAACATAGTCAAGAGCAAAGGATGTCAACAGACTACAACACTACCTCCAAAGAAGAATGTTAAATCTTTCAAGTATGTTCGTTTATTTAGTGGATATTGTTTTCCGTGTGTTAGCTCTGGACATATGGCCAAGGATTGTAAATTTGTTGATAGATACAATTATCAAGGACCATTGCATCTGAATGAATTATCCATATACGCACATTCATTTGATGGTTATTTATTTTTATGTGCTAACTATGGACATATGGCTAGGCATTATGAAGTTTTTGACCGGTACAATCATTACCTGCAAAACCCTAGAAATAAGTTTGCAAGATCACGAGACAGGTTCCACAATGATTTTGTCAGAATCTATGCTTAGGCAATTTATTTCAATTTTCACAGTTAGCTCAATAGCTTTTCCAGATTAGCAATCACATCAGGATTAAAGTAAACTGAAGATAGAAAATAAACATAAATCACAGAAGACAAGTCAAGACTAGAGGAAATAAGATGTGGCACTAGCCAGGGACAAACCCCAATGTGGGGAAACCCTTGATCAATTATTCTTCTATGTTCTTCAATAGTTTAGCAGAGAGAGAGAGAGATAGTACATTTACAACAGAAGTCAACACTTTGACTTTCTAGATAAGAGAATTGACCATCTCTACATGAGATCAGTTGAAGACATGCTGCTTCAACTGATTCTCCAAGGTGACTCCTTCACCTATCATTGTGTTGCATCTCATCCATGTGCTGCACCTCACCATGCTACACCATGTTGCACTCATCATCACAGTGTTGGACCTAATGACCATGCTATGCACTTCATGATGTTGCTCCTGTCACTGTGCTTCTCCAATCACTGGGTTGCTCTCATCACGGATCTGCACTCATCATCATTGCATCCAATCATGTAGCTGCATCATACATAGCGTTGTGTTACGCATCACGTCATGCTACACACTTTTTACATTATGTTGCATTGCTACCCATCACTATATGCTAATAGCACTATGTTGTACTATCTATTGTCCCATAATATGTCCAACTACACCAACATGCCCAAATAGTCCAATTAGGTCACGATGTCACTTGTTTGCACAACTATTTGTTGCACACCTGGTTAGGGCACTTGCAATAGCCCTAGTTTCATCCCACAGTCAACAAACTAAACCTTTAAGGGTTGCATCATACCCTCATAGGTCTCCTCCTCACCCACACTGCTTGCTTAGGGAGCTGTCCACCGTTGATAGCCCTCACACAGATTCTAGTTGTGTGCTACAGCCTGTGGCCTAGCACAACAGATTGTTGTAGCAATAGACCTTCGAAAATGTGCCAAAATAACTTCCAAACAACAACATGTTTGACCCTTAGGAACTCGGCCTAATAGCCAGCCTTCTCGGCCCTCTTCACAGCGAAATCATATCCTAATTATATCACTATTCTAGCTCTAATACTATCCGCACTTACCTCGGCCACTCGGCCTCCTGTAGCAGAATTCAAATCCCTATTTTCCTATGTTGTCCAAACTCTAGGTTGCTGCAGATAGTGTATATACATATCACCCTTAGGTAGGGCAATGTAGGGCCTCCTCTAGTTGCTGGTTAGGGTCTTCCCTTTGCTGCGGATTAGAGTTCCCTTTAGCTATGGATTAGGACTCCCTTTAGCTACAGATTAGGGCTCACTTTAGCTGTAAATTAGGCTCTCTTTGGCTATGGATTAGGACTCTTCTAGCTGCAGATTAGGGCCTCTTAGATCTGTGGCCATATCTCCTAAAAGTATGCAGCTAGGGCTCTCCTAGATGACCCTTCTTTAGGGTTGCATAGAGGGCATCTCCTCTAGACCTCCTCTTCCACTAAAAACCCAAACAAGTGGAGAGTGAGATCATTTGAGATGATTTCAAATGACTTGAAGTCCTCCTTTATTTATACTAAAACGTTGAGCATAAGTGGGGCATATTTGGTTGCTAACCGACCTTGACGAATTGCCCATAACACAAATAAATTCATATCTCCATGAATACTTATCGGAATCGGATGATCTTTAGATCAATCCTACACCTCTCAATGAGAGGGATCCAAGAAAAATATCAGCTACCATTAATAAGAAGACCCACATGGAATTTGGCCCTAGTTTCCAATTTTAACACTCCCTCTCTACTAGGGAGAACTCCATCCGCTAATCCATATGTCTGACTATACTATCTCTGCCATCAATGCCCTGCATTGCTCTGCTTTTCTCTACTCTACTCTGATAAGATCTGCTTAGTTCTTCTTTGTTCTGCTCTGCTGAGTTCTGATCAGTTATGCTTTGCTGAGCTCTTCTCTGCTTAGTTCTACTCTGTTGAACCATGAAAAAGAAGAATTGATCGAGAATATATCATACTATTCTCTACTGGCCTGAAGTCAGTTTCATTGATCCCAGATCAATATCACAAGGGAGTGTCTCAAACCACTCACACTAATCCCATATCAGTTTCATTGATTCCAGACCAATGGAGGTCATATTAGCATAGGGAGTATGGTAGATACAATGATGCATCCATTAATAGTAATATTATGGTCCCTAACCCCATTTCCCTGCTCATTGATCAAATGAGAGGTACTTCCCATGAGTCTCAGACTGCATGGGTAGGATGCCTCGACAAGAGAACTAATCATCCTGCCCACAGGAGAACGAATCATCATATCCCATAGTCGCCACGGGAGAACTAATCATCCCAGCCAACAGGAGAACTAATCATCATGTTCCATACTCACCATGAGGTATCACAGGGAAAGGTTGAACCTGTCACCCTATACATAATGCACCACCAGGGGAGGGTGAGTCGCCCTGTGGTTGTATGTCACTCTAGTAAGTACCCCAAGCCCCCCAGACCTCCTAAAGCTCAATGCATGCAACATGCAGGACCCTTATACAAAATTCTCTCAACGACTCCTAGTCGTTCAAGAAAATCACAGATTTGACCTTTCCCCGGGAATTTGACAAAGTGTCTATGACCTGTACATCAGTCTCAATGCGATGGATCCTCCCCGCTCATTGACTTACCGTATCCCAGATAAGGTAGTATCTAATCTCTATCTTCTAGAGCAATCATCGAACACAGGATTCCTCAATAATTGAATCCCCCTGGTTGTCACAAAGAATCACAGTGGTATTCATCATATGTACAAACAGCTCACTGAAGAGCTTCCACAACTAGGAACCTTCAAACGAGATCATACTCATAGCTATGTATTCGGTCTTGGCAGTGCTTATAGCAACCAACGTTTGCTTCTTGCTCATCCATGATATCAAAGCAAAATCCAGAGAGAAACAACATTAAGAAGTGCTCTAGCGATCCTCCACACTGCTTTCCCATTCAACATTTGAATGATCATGCAGCTTCATATTTCGGCAGTGTATCTCAATCCATGAGAGATTATGCCCTGAAGATATCTCAAAAGATTATTGGCATCAATCTAGTGAGGCTCAACCAAATATGAGCTCACTATGCTAACTGTAAAGCATATATACAGACGGAAGTTCACCAAGAACATCAATACAGATGAGTTTATGAAACTCAGAGGCATTTCCTAGATCTGGTCCGGCATCACCACCATATAACTTATGAAAGTTAAGATCCTCAAAGTAGTCACGGGCTTGTAGTTTACCAATCCATATCTAGAATCCAAATCCCTCTTAATTCTGCGAGTGAGAGGGTCTACACCTGTTAGAAATAGGTCATTTCTCATAAGGTTTTGGTATATGAGTTCTATCATCCAATCTTCAAATAATGGTTTGGATCGGCTTCACTTTTAGTGAATCTCAGCTTCATCAGACAACTATCAATCCTCTCATATTAGGCCTTGGGTGTTTTACTTCAAGCCATAGAGGTATTTCTTCCACCTGTATACATGAGATTCCCAATCATGAATCTCAAACCCCTCGAGTTGTTCCAAAATTGTGGACCTGCTACATGAGGGGAATGGTCCCCTTGTAATATTTTCCTAGGATACATCTCAGACATGTACCTTCATGCTCTTCTTGAATTCAGGTATCTGAATCACCCTCTGACTCACATTAGTTAGGCCCTCATAAAGTACATCTCAAGTGTTATAGATGAGATATGTCATGATCCCCAATGGACCATCCTGCAACTTGACACAAATTGCCAACCCTGAACCCATGAGTAAAAGCATCTTTCAAAATTTCATTTTCAAACATGTACCTTTCCATCAATGAATGCCACCCTGTAATCTTTTACTTCCATTGCCGAAATGGACACCAGGTTCTTCTTGTGATCAAGTACATAAAATAGATTCTATAAATGAATCGAGTTGCCCTCATTCAATTTCGGGGTAACATTCCCTACATCCTTTTCGAGATAGGTGGCATCGGCTCCAAGCATAATCCCATGATTGTTTCCATCTCTATCAAATTAGTGAGAGAACCCTTGTATTTGATGAAGTGCCTTGAAGCAATATAATTGATAAGCAAGATTCCCAAAGAATATGAAGAAGAGGGCCAATACAAGATAGCGCTTCTTTATCTTATCAGAAAATACATTTGATTCTTCATACCTTTCTTTCTCTGAAGAGTCAGCCATTTCCTCGATGACTTGCATTACTTGTCATTCCTCTAGCCATTGACGATGTCCCTGGAATTATTTCTATCATCATCAAGAGATGTGTCCCTGCCATTCAGACACTTCTTCACATAATGGCCGAACTAGTTATCTACCTTTCCTTCCACCCTTAGATCTGGTCTTTCCAATGAAGTGATCTTTAGGTAGGCCATATTCTACTATGCTATTCTGATAACATTCTCTACTTTGATTTCACCCTCTATGAATTTGAAGAGGGATGAGGAACCCATTGATCCTTTTATCCTTTCCTAACTATCTTCGGTGATTTCTCTTTCACTATTACTTGGGCATTTTCTTCACCTTAGCTCTGATACCATGTTAAGTTTAGGTATGTTCTATGCTTAGAGAAATTTATTCAATTTTCACAGTTAGCTCAACATCTTTTCTAGCTTAGCAATAACATCAAAATTAAAGTAAACTGCAAATACAACATAAAATTAAACGCAGATACAAGACAAGACTAGAGGACACAAGATGTGGCACTAGCCAAGGAAAAACCCTAACGTGGGGAAATCTTTGATAAATTCTTCTTCTATGTTCTTCAATAGTTTAGCGCAGAGAGAGAGAGAGAGATAGTACATTTATGATAGAAGTCAACACTTTGAATTTCTAGATAAGAGAATAGATCATATCTACATGAGATCATTTGAAGACATGCTACTTCAATTGATTCTCCAAGGTGACTCCTTCACCTATCATTTTGTTGTATCTCATCCATGTGCTACACCTCACCATGCTGCACCATGTTGCACTCATCATCACAGCATTGGACCTAATGACCATGATATGCACTTCATATTGTTGTTCCTGTGACTGTTCTTCTCAAATCACTGGGTTTCTCTCATCACGGATCTCCACTCTATGTTGCACTCATCATCACTACATCCAATCATGTAGCTGCATCATATATAGTGTTGTGATATGCATCATGTCATGCTGCACCATTTTTACATTATGTTGCATTGCTACCCATCACTGTATGCTGATAGCACTATGTTGTACTAGCTGTTGTCCCATAATATGTCCAACTACACCAACATGCCCAAATAGTCCAATTAAGTCATGCTTTCATTTTTTTGCATAGCTATTTGTTGCACACCTAGTTAGGGCACTTGCAGCAGCCCTAATTTCATCCCATAGTCAACAAGCTAACCCTTTAAGGGTTGGGCATACCCTCATAGGTCTCCTCCTCACCCACGCTACTTGCTTAGGGTGATGTCCACCCTTGACAGCCCTCACACAACCTCTAGTGGTGTGATATGGCCCGCAGCCTAGAACAACAGATTGTTGTAGCGACAGACCTCCAAAAATGTGCCAAAATAACTTCCAAACAGCAACATGTTTGACCCTTAGGAACTCGGCCTAACATTCAACCTTCTCGGTCGTCTTCACAACAAACTTGGATCTTGATGATATCACTGTTCTAGCCCTAATACTATCCGCACTTACATCGTCCACTCGACCTCCTGTAGCAGACTTTGGATCCTTGTCTTCCCACATTGTCCAGACTCTAGGTTGCGACTAGGGTATATCCATATCACCCTTAGGTAGGGAAATGTAGGTCCTGCTCTAGTTGTTGGTTAGGGCCTTCCCTTTGCTACGGATTAGGGCTCCCTTTAGCTTCATATTAGGACTCCCTTTAGCTACAGATTAGGGCTCTCTTTGGTTGTGGATTAGGGCTCGTCTAGTTGTGGATTAGGGCCTCTTAGCTCTGCGGCCATATCTCCTACAAGTCTACAGCTAGGGCTCTCCTAGATGACCCTTCTTTAGGGCTGCATAGAAGGCATCTTCTTTAGACCTCCTCTTCCACTAAAAACCCAAACAAGTTGAGAGTGAGATTATAAGATATGATATCAAATGACTTGAAGTCCTCCTTTATTTATACTAAAACGTTGAGCACAAGTGGGGTATATTTGGTTGTTGGTCGACCTTGATGAATTTCCCATAACACAAATAAATTCATATCTCCATGAATACTTATCAAAATCGGATGACATTTATATCAATCCTACACCTCTCGATGAGAGGAATCCAAGAAAAATATTAGCTGCCATTAATAATATGACCCACATGGAGTTTGGCCCTATTTGCCAATTTTAACACTCCCTCTCAACTAGGGATAACTCCATCCGCTGATCCATATGTCCAACTATACTATCCCTACCATTAGTGCCCTGCACTACAATGTTTTGCTATACTCTACTCTATTATGCTCTAGTGAGCTCTACTCAGTTCTACTTTGCTGAGCTCTGCTCAATTCTGCTATGCTGAGCTCTGCTCTGCTTAGTTCTTCTCTGCTGAGCTCTGCTCTGCTCAGTTCTTCTCTGCTCTGCTTAGTTCTTCTCTGGTGAAGCATGAAGAAGAAGAATTGATTGAGAATGTCTCATACTATTCTCTACTGAACCAAAGTTAGTTTCATTGATCCCAGATCAATGGAGGTCATACTAGCATAGGGAGTATGGTAGATACAATAATGTGTCCATTGATAGTAATACTATGGTCCCTAACCCCATTTCCATTCTCATTGATCATATGAGAGGTACATCCCACGAGTCCCATACTGCATGGGTAGGATGCCTCGACAAGAGAACTAATCATCCTACCCACAAGAGAATGAATCATCATGTGCCATAGTCACCACAGGAGAACTAATCATTCCAGCCCATAGGAGAACTAATCATCCTGTTCCATAATTTCCACGGGAGAACTAATCATCCCAGCCCATAGGAGAACTAACCATCATGTTCCATAGTCGCCATGAGGTATCACAAGGAAAGGTTGAACCTATCACCCTATACATAACGCACCACCAGGGGAGGGCGAGTCTCCTTGTGGTCATATGTCACTCCAGTAAGTACCCCAAGCCCCCCAGAGCTCCTAGAGGTCAATGCATGCAACATGCAGGACCCTTATACAAAGGTCTCTCAACGACTCCAAGTCGTTCGGGAAATTCACAGATTTGACCTTTCCCTGGGACTTTGACAAAGTTTCTGTGACCTGTACATTAGTCTCAATGTGATGGAGCCTCCCTGCTCATTGACTTACCATATCCCAGATAATTTAGTATCTGATGTCTATCTTCTGGAGCAATCATCGAACACGAGATTCCTCAATAATTGAATCCCCCCCTGGTTGTCACAAAGAATCATAGTGGTATTCATCATATGTACAAACAACTCACTAAAGAGCTTCCACAATTAGAAAGCTTCAAACGAGGTCATACTCGTAGCTATGTATTCAGTATTGGCAGTGCTTATAGCAACCAGCTTCTACTTCCTACTCATCCATGATATCGAAGTAGAATCCAGAGAGAAACAACATTGAGAAGTGCTCTAGCGATCCTCCACACTGCTTGCCCAGTCAGCATTCGAATAATCATGCAACTTCATATTTTGGTAGTGTATCTCAATCCATGAGAGATTGTGCCCTGAAGATATCTCAGAAGATTCTTGGCACCAATCTAGTGAGGCTCAACCAAATATGAGCTCACTATTCTAACTAAAAAGTTTATATACAAACGGAAGTTCACCAAGAACATCAATGCAGGTGATTTTATGAAACTTAGAGGCATTTCCCAAATCTGGTCCGGCATCACCACCATATAACTTCTGAAAGTTAAGATCCTCAAAGTAGTCACGGGCTTGCAGTCTACCAATCCATATCTGTAATCCAACTCCCTCTTACTTCTGCAAGTGAGAGGGTCTACACCTGTTTAGGCATTTCCAAAATCTGCTCTGGCACCACCACCATATAGCTTCTAAAATTTAAGATCCTTAAAGTAGTCACGGGCTTGTAGTATACCAATCCATATCTGGAATCCAACTCCCTCTTACTTCTGCAAGTGAGAGTGTCTACACCTATTAGAAGTAGATCATTTCTCAGAAGGTGTTGGTATGAGAGTTCTATCATCCACAACCTTCAAATAATGGTTTGGATTGGCTTCACTTTTAGTGAATCTCAGCTTCATCAGACAGCTATCAATCCTCTCATATTAGGCCTGGGATGTTTTACTTCAAGCCATAGAGGGATTTCTTCCACCTGTATACATGAGATTCCCAATCATGAATCTCAAACCCCTCAGGTTGTTCCAAACTTGTGGGCCTGCTACATGAGGGGAATGGTCCCCTCATAAGATTTTCCTTCGATACATCTCGGACATGTACCTTCATGATTTTCTTGAATTCAGGTATCTGAGCCACCATCTGAATCACATCGGTTAGCGCTTCATAAAGTAGATCCCAAGCGTTATAAATGAGATATGTCATGATCCCAAATTAACCATCCTGCAACCTGACACAAATTGCCAACCCTGAACCCATGAGTAAAAGCATCTTTGAAAATTTCATTTTCAAACACGTACCGTTCCATCGATGAATGCCACCGTGTAACCTTTGAATTCCTTTGTTGAAATGGACACTAGGTTCTTCTGATGATCAAGTACATAAAAGAGATTATGTAAATGAATTGAGTTACCCTCATTCAATTGCGGGTTAACACTCCCTACACCCTTTCCAAGATAGGTGGCATCGTCTCCAAGTATAATCGCACAATTGTTTCCATCTCTACTAAATTAGGGAGAGCACCCTTCTATTGGATGAAGTTCCTTGAAGCACTATAATTGATAAGAAAGATTCCCAAATAATCTGAAGAAGAGTGCCAATGCAAGATAGCGCTTCTTTATCTTATCAGAAAATACATTTGATTCTTCATACTTGGGGTTCCTTTCTTTCTCTGAAGAGTCATCCATTTCCTTGATGACCTGCATTGCCTGTAATTCCTCTAACCATTGAAGATGTCCCTAGAATGCTTGTTATCATCATCAAGTGATGTGTTCCTACCATTCAGACACTTCTTCACATAATGGCTGAACTAGTTATCTACCTTTCCTTCCACCCTTAGATCTGGTCTTCCTAATGAAGTGATATTTAGGTAGACCATATTCCATCATGCTATTATGATAATATTCTCTACTTTGATTTCACCCTCGGTGAATTGGAATAGGGATGAGGAACCCATTGATCCTTTTGTCCTTTCCTAACCTAGTCTTCATTGATTGCTCTTTCACTCTTACTTGGGCATTGTCTTCACCTCAGCTATGATACCATGTTAAGTTTAGGTATGTTTTATGCTTAGAGAAATTTATTTTAATTTTCACAGTTAGCTCAATATATTTTCCAGCTTAGCAATCACATCAACATTAAAGTAAATTGCAGATAGAACATAAACATAAATCGCAGAAGACAAGCCAAGACTAGAGGACACAAGATGTGGCACTAGCCAAGGACAAACCCCAATGTGGAGAAACCCTTGATAAATTATTCTTCTATGTTCTTCAATAGTTTAGCAAAGAACGAGAGAGAGAGATAGTACATTTACAACAGAAGTCAACACTTAGAATTTCTAGATAAGAGAATAGATCATCTCTACATGAGATTAGTTGAAGACCATCTGCTTCAACTGATTCTCCAAGGTGACTCCTTCACCTATCATTGTGTTGCATCTTGTCCATGTGATGCACCATGCTACACTCATCATCACAGTCATGGAACTAATTATCATGCTATGCACTTCATGCTACTTCTAATGTCACTATGCTTCTCCAATCACTGGATTGCTCTCATCACGGATCTTCACTCTATGTTGCACTCATCATCACTGCATCCAATCATGTAACTACATCATACATATTGTTGTGATATGCATCACATCATGTTGCACCCTTTTTACATTATTTTGCATTGCTACCCATCAATGTATGCTAATAGCACTATGTTGTACTAGTTGTTGTCCCATAATATTTCCAGCTACACCAACATGCCCAAATAGTCCAATTAAGTCATGCTTTCTTTTTTTTGCATAGCTATTTGTTGCACACCTAGTTAGGGCACTTGCAGTAGCCCTAGTTTCATCCCACAGTCAATAAACTAACCCTTTAAGGGTTGTGGCATACCCCAATAGGTCTCCTCCTCACCCATGCTACTTGCTTAGGGTGATGTCCACCCTTGACAATCCTCACACAACCTCTAGTTGTGTGCTATGACCCGCGGTCTAGCACAACAGATTTTTGTAGCAACAGACCTCCGAAAATGTGCCAAAATAACTTCCAAACAGCAACATGTTTGACCCTTAGGAACTCGGCCTAACAGTTAGCCTTCTCAGCCCTCTTCACAACAAACTCAGATCCTGATTATATCACTGTTCTAGCCCTAATACTATCCACACTTACCTTGGCCACTCGACCTCCTGTAGCAGACCTCGAATCCCTGTTTTCCCACGTTGTCTAGACTCTAGGTTGCTGCAGCTAGGGTATATCCATATCCCCTTAGGTGGGGCAGCGTAGGTCCTCCTCTAGTTGCTGGTTAGGGCCTTCCCTTTGTTGTGGATTAGGGCTTCCTTTATCTGTGGATTACAACTCCCTTTAGCTACGGATTAGGTATCTCTTTGGTTGTGTATTAGGGCTCTTCTAGCTGTGGATTAGGGCCTCTTAGATATGCGGCCATATCTCCTACAAGTCTGTGGCTAGGGATATCCTAGATGACCCTTCTTTAGGGTTGCGTAGAAGGCATCTCCTCTATACCTCCTCTTCCACTAAAAACCCAAACAAGTGGAGAGTGAGATCACAAGAGATGATATCAAATGACTTGAAGTCCTCCTTTATTTATACTAAAACGTTGAGCACAAGTGGGGTATATTTGGTTGCTAACCAACCTTGATGAATTGCCCATAACACAAATAAATTCATATCTCCATGAATACTTATCAGAATCGGATGATCTTTAGATAAATCCTACACCTCTCGATGAGAGGGATCCAAGAAAAATATCAGCTGCCATTAATAAAATGACCCACATGGAATTTGGCCCTAGTTGCCAATTTTAACAGAATACATGCTAGATGGGCCAAAGATTGAATGTTTCAAATGCCATAACTATCGCCATAACACTCGTAATTGCTAATATCAAATGGAATCACCTATGGGCATTGAATGCTTCAAGTGTCATAACTATGGACACATAGATCGTCAATGCATGTACAAGATGGAATCAACCATGAATGAAAAACTTGACAAGGAGAATAAAAAGGTTTGGAAAAGAAAATAGGTACGAGATGAACAACTACAAGATGAGCAAGAAAAGCAAGAACAAGAATTTCTCAACAATTATGCTTTCAGGATTCCTAACAGTTCATAAGGAAACAAAAATTTCTTCGGTTAATGACTCAAGCCAAGGTTGTTTGTTAGATGAATCCATTAGGGTAATTTTGAGGTCTAAAATGTGCCTCCTAAGAAAAATGTACAACCAAAATAAACTTTATAAGAACCAATACAATTCATTATGATGATGTCAACCATGGGGGATGATTCATCATTTTTTGAGTAAAAACTACTTTTTCAACTCGTATTTTCAACTTATCTCCCTAAGTTCTTACTCAAATTTGGAGTGGTAGTACTTTCTGGATGCAAAATTTAATTCCTCATCTAAGGAGTACTCATGTTGCATACTTTTAATGGACTCTTCTACACGAAAAATGAGAAATACATGAAAAAAGGTGACTGCAATCACGTTTTTCATGTATTTCTCATTTTTCATGTAGTAGGGTCCATAGAAAGGATGCAAGATGGGTGCTCCTTGGATGAGGAATCAAATTTTGCATTCAATGAGTGTTTTTTCTCAAAATTTGAGTAAACTCATATGAAGATAAGTTGAAAAAATAGTATTTTCTTTTTTCCCTCTAAAATTTGATGATGTAATCTAATCTTATTTTATTATTTCCACTATTATTTTATAATTCCTTAGGAGGCCCATTTTAGACCTCAAAATTCCCCTAATGCACTATTTTGAATTATTTAGTTCATCGACTCCTTGAAATTTGAAGAGGAGGATTCTATGCAGCAGTATATGGCACAAGTCTACGATTGACAGAGACATAGTTTGAACAAGATGGCACTTTCATTACAGGTTCAAGGGGAGAAGAATAGTTGAAGGATTACAGGTTCACAAAGGAATATTTATTTTCAAGGGAAGCACATACAGGACACAGGTCCACTGGGATCATCACAGATAGATTATTACAAGAAGACTTCTCGGCAAGGGAGCACAGGCACATAACAGGTCCACATGAAGCAAGAAAATTCTCAAGGGGAGTAACCCTTTGCGATTGATGTCAAAAGGGGAGAGAAAAACCTGAGAAGGAGATTGAAATCTCGAGAAGGAGGTGAAGCATGAAGGCACAGGGAGTTGTACTCATAGGGGGTATGTGTGTTGCCAACAATGACAAGGGGAGATATTGTTGGATGGTGTTGTCATTGATTTCAACCCATGGAGTTGAATGGGTTTGAATTTGAACAAAAACACCAGTCATTGATGTCAAATTGTTAATGAACACTTCTTATTAATTATTGGATTACATCAGGATGGCAGTTATACTGTTGGATGGTTAAATGCCCAAGTCCTATGGTTTGGGTTCCCTGGATTGAGGATGTACCCCGACTTTGTCGAGGGTTTTTGGTAGGTCAAATCATTGATTTTTGGTAGGAGATATATTTCATTATATTCTCCTCAAAAATATGTTTTTGTTAATAGGTGGTACGCCCCGGAGGCCTCCTAGTTTGAGAGATATTCACAATTGAAGCTAGTGGCCCTAGTTTTTGGGCTAAAATCCCAATGGGTAGTGACATGACACCTCCTCCTATATTTCTCAACATATGACATTGTTTATCATTGTAATCTCACCTCATCTAAGTTACACAACTTCAAAAACCAAAGCCAATAAATCAATCATTGACTTAATACACTCATGTGTCACCTAAAAAACACACCAAATAGGGTTAGTGTACAATTACTTAGAGTTTAATAGGCAATTTATTAATGATTACTAAATTAAATTAAATTTATTAATAATAAAAATATTTTAAAACATGCTAAAAAGACATACCTAATAATGCCCCTTAAAAGGTGTCCAATGTCTCCTCCAACGGTCAAATATGAAGCACTCTCACATTCTATAAAAAGAACCTGATACATCCTCCTTAGCACATTAATTTCACACATATTATCATGATTACCTTTGTAATTTTTAGTGTATCTTAAGAAACATATTTCAGACTCTTGAGTCAGACAACACAAAAGAGAGGATTGGATTAGGGCTCGGTGTTCCTATTCATAAATTCAGTTTGGGTTCAGGTATCTTTCCTTTAAGTTTTGTGTTTTGTTCAAAGGATTGTGAAGTTCTAGGTGCTCTTTTCCTTTGTTTTGAATGGGTCTGATACTTAGTATTTGTTTGGGAACTCGGCATAAGAAGCACTGTAAATCCAGGGCACTAAAAATCAATCTATATATCTTGCTACAAACCTTGGTCCAAAATTCACGAGTTCTTGTAGCCTTACTTCAATTTTGATCCACTTAAATTATTATGCCCAATGGTTCTATAGAAGCATTGTAAAACTGCTCTTACATCCAAATGTTGAGGCTTGGTTTAGGGATGAAGTGACTTCTATTAAAGGCAGTAGCTACAATTTTCATTATACAGCTACATGAGTCCTATCAACAAAAAAAAATGATATCAATTACATAGACAAATTCAAGGTGTGGATCTAATAAGGGAACTAAATTGCCGGTACAATAATAAGAATTCTATTTTTTATGACACTATGATCATCCTACAACAACGTTCTCCTTGAAGTGAAAATTTTCGCACATACATATATACTTTATATACACATACCTATTCTTATTTGAAACAGACCCGTGTGCACCAATACACTTATGGTCTATGGTGTGAAGATTTGAATCTGTAGTGCTTATTTGAGATCGACAGCTTATCGTTGAGTCATTCCAAACCTAAAGTAAAAGTGACTTGACAATGACACCTACAACATTCACTTGTGGTTTATAACAACAATGCAATTTCTTTGGTGATTTCACTTTGACATTGATAACATAACTTGACAAATGATATATTAACCTTATGTGGCAGTAGCATAGACCTGATATGTCTACTTAACTTGATTAAATACATTGATTGTACACATTGACCGTGACTTGAGTTGGAGACTTAGACCTAGTACATTGATCTTATGTAGATAATAATACTTGTATAGAAGTCTCGCATCATCTAGACAAGTGTCTCCTAAAGGTTGTAGCAGTAGTATTGACATGATCTGTTGACCTGACACATACAAAATGACACTTAGATTAAACATTGAGATAATATCTTGACTTTGACTTCACATATTAGTGAGACTGTAAACATGACTCTTGTCTTGTCAAACATGTTGCAACACGCTTAGTGATGTGATGTTTACATGGTAACATTGATTAACTATTGATGTGACATCAACATATGTAGATGTGATGGTCTCATATAACAGTGGTTGTGTAACAATATTGCAGCTGGTTTATGATAACCTCTTTGGACCATGATTTACATTGCTGCATTGGGTGAAAATGGCTCCAGGTCATTGACTATCTAAGCAACAAGGATTACATATATGTTGGTAGCCCTACTTGGGCCTAGCTTGAGAGCTTTGAAGGCAGGTCATAGGGATGACCTGAGGCACCTAGGTTTGTGCCATTATTTGATAGCAGTACCACTTTTTTGCAACATCATGAGTAGTTTGGTACACTGCAGGAGAGTGATGCGTTGTCTGCATACGAGATTTGATGCTTATTTATTCATGAGTAGCTCAATAGAGTGACATGTAGTGGTAGCTAGTTTTGTGAGCTCTTGATGTTGAGAAGTGCAGTGGTTAAGTTATGATGTATAAAGACCTTTGCGAGTAGTGACACTCAGTGATTTGCAGTTGAGCAATGATAGTGATGCGCAATTTAGCAATGAGTTGATGTGTAGCTCTATGCAATGGTCAGTGGCTACCGGGATCTAACAAATATACAACATCTTCTTTACAACTTTATTATATTGATTCAAAGCTCAAGGGAATCTAGGGTGAAAATTGTGAAACGTGATCTACCGACTCTTCTGGGTGATTGGAATCACCTTCAGGTTGTGGCTTGACAACACTTCAGCATGGCAAGGTAGTGTTAGGGAAAGTTGTGGCTTGCACATGGCATTGTGGCATCCATTGAGTTATGGCTGATAAACTAACAGGGCAACGAAGCATCCTTTCTAACAACAGTTGGTAAATAGAGTGTTTGGGCAGTCATTAGGTTGTGGCCTGATCTATTGGGCGTCGGGGCGTCCTTCTGATTGCAACAGGATATTATGGCCTAGTAGTGTCCTATAGGTTATAGCCTGTGAAGTAGGGGGTTTACGCCTCCCTCAATTGTTGTAAATATTGATGTAATCAATTTTATTTTAACAGGGAGAAGAAAATTACTAAAGAAGCGTTTGGTGGTTTTTGACCCAGAGGGGGTTTTCCACCTAAATATCTTTGTGTCCTCTATTTTATCTTTCTGCATTTTTGTATGGTGTTATCTACTGTTCATTATTGTCTATGATCATCTGAAGAAAAACAATAATAATAATTGAAGATTAACTAAAGCTCTAAAAAAAGATTAAAAAGTGTTAATTGTTAAGAAATATTGATTCACCCCCCTCTCAGTATTTCCAAAAATCTGGTGGAGGAATCTTCAAGTGATTAAGGAGTTAAGGAGGGAGACCCAATCTCCTAAAATCCCTCTTGCTTGTCTACTTCGAGTTCCTACACTTAAATTAGCCAAAAACTGCTCCAAATCCTACAATTAATGCACATTAGGCCACATGGCATAACATCTCACTTTACCCTTCTCACTAAGCAAAATATAATAAAATATGTAAAGAAATGTGAGAAAAGCTTATTTTAATAAGATGGAGAGCAACATTAAGGCCCATATAATTTACCTATTGATGAGCCTCATCATCACCCCCTACTGAAAGTGTTGCTCATCCTCTGAGAAACTTAGTCTATCTCCATGTATTTCATAGCTCTTGTGACCTCTCTGACATCCCAAGCCTCTGTTGATGGAGTTTCTTCTTGTGGATAAAACCCTACATGCTTCTCTATTTCCTCCCACTTCTTTCTTTCCTCTTCCTCCTTTCTACCTTCGAGCATACCCAATAGCAAGGGTGGTTTGTGTTTCAAAACAATCCAATTGATTTTGAGTCTCTATAGTGCATTCTTATACAGTGGGGTCCTTTCTAGTGAATCTATCATCCTTTCATGGGAATGATACTCTCTGATCCTTAGGTTGTATGGTAGGCTTCCCCATCTCCTTTGGCATGCTTTTTGGCTTTCATCCACTAGAAATCTCAAGGTGTTCTCAAAATGTGTGATTTCTTTCTCTTATGTAGCTAGGTATCTTTGTGCAAGATGTGGATCATTGAAGATGATGTTGTGGGTGCTAATGACAACTATATAATTGATATGTTTTTCTCTCATGTAAAGGGGCTTTTTTTCTTCTCTTTCCAACACCCTCTTTACCTCCATAGCCCTGGCCTCCTCATGACTCATCCATGATGCAAGGGCCATTAGTTGTAAGTCCCCCAACTTTGCATTTGGCTCACACACATTCAAGTTTGTTAAGGCCAAGTTCTGCAAGTAGAATTCATATATCTCGTCCTTATCCTCTAGGGTTCTTTTGTCACATATCTCAATGAACTACCTATATTCTTGGAAAGGAATAGTCCCTCATTGTGCTAGTGTCTTCATTTGAAATTTCATCCACTAATATTTGAGGTACAATGCATATGATTTTGGTCACATCCTACACTAGACTACCTACATGGAGAGGCTTGCATGGTGGCTAATTGGCTCTCTTTTTATTGTAACTACCTCCTTAGCCATGTATTTTCTGCCTCTAGTTGAGATATCATAATTTGTTCCTGTCTCTTACCCTACTCAACTCTCTACCCATCTCTAGTAGCTTCTCTTCCATATGGCCCACATCCTCTACATTCTTTGATTTGGAAATTTTCATCAAGCGATGTGTCCTACCTCTCTCTTTCTCAAGCTCAAAGAAGAGAGTTATGGAATTTTTTTTGGTATTACTCTAACTCCCTCAATGAATCTGTAATAAGAGCTCAGATTGGGTTGCGGGCTAGGTTCCTACAGCTCTTGGGACTCCCCCTTAGATGTCTTTGGAGAATATTCCCCCTCCTATACTTGTGTTGTTGCTTCCTTTCCTTCTTATCCCATTTTTTTCCTCAATTAGCTCTTCATCCCTTAAGAAGTTTTTCTTTGCAAAAGTGCTTGCATCCTTATCCTCCTTTATCCATGGCATCCCTTGAGGAAGTGTAGTGATTCTGCTAATTACTTCAAGAATAATTGTAATTGTCAATCCTCTTACCACAGTGGTAGCACTGATCCTACCCTGACGGTTAAGTGCCATGGAAAATTCTTGAGCTACATCATCATCATACCCTCTAAGCAGCCAAATAATCCCAACCAATTATGTCTTCTAAATATTTCTACCACAAAGGGATGGAGGTGTGTCCTGGATGTCTCTATGAGTTCCCTTTTGTTAAACCCTCTTGTCATGTTCCTTTTCTGGTTCGCTGACTATAGGGGTTTGGTAGGCTAGCCTTAGTTTTTAAGGTGATTGAGGGTGGTGGATGGCTGAAATTTCTCCCTACCTCCACACAACTTTTAAATTGTTCCCAATTATTTTAACACTCTGAGACCCATTGTAATCACTTAAAAATTCAATTTTTGTTGTTCCTAGCTATCAATTCAAAGCATAGGAGATATGAGCCACCTGCCTTTCATTGTGATGCTTTGGATGAGGATAATTTATGAGCATTTGGACCCTATGCACCTCCTTTTAGCATTCTCTGTGAATTTCCATTGTTTCATGTAGCTCCTTGTGTTTCATGTAGTTGTTGTTCCCTATAGGGTAGCTAAAACAGGTTTACCTCTTCGATGGATCTCCAAGATGGTCCCAGTCCTCTTTGATCTCGAAATGAAAAATGGTGCATGAGAGTTTGGAATATTTTCTTTTTATGGTCGATTCCTTGAGCGCTATATTGGATGGAAGTGTACAGGTTTTCCTCTTTAGGACCATTGGCCCACTGTTAGTTATCATGCAGGCTCTCCTCTTAATCATCACTCACTCTCACACAGCTTAAGTTGACCACCTTTTTAAATCATTCTTCTTGATGTGATGTTTCCACGTGTCAAGTTGACTAGGAGTTCACTTTTTGTTTTCAAGCTAAGGGTGGCCAAGTTAACTACCCACCTCCAGATTATAAAATCAACTTTTTCATATTCCTACACTTTTAGTATATCGTACTTAGGGAGGAATTCAGATGAGGTGCCATACCTGTGCCTTCCTTCACTTGGCTGCTGCATGCGGGAGGGTGAATCTGTTGTGCTTTTTTTGTTTAGGTAAGTGCTTTTCCTTGGTCATTTTTTTGTGTATTTCTTTTTGTTGATGTGGTTGTTCTCTTTTTTGTTGTGTGTAAGTGCTTTGTCTTGCTGCTGTTGTTGAGCTCTAGATGGGAGTCATAGTGCTTGCAGGGGTGCTGAAGCTCTCTGCTTGCCTTGGTGCTAAAGGAGAATGCATGCATGAGAGTTTGGAATATTTTCTTCGATTCCTTGGAATGTTGTATTGGTTGGAAGTGTACAGGTTTTCCTCTTTGGGACCATTGTCCCACCGTTATTTATCATGCAGACTTTCCTTGTAATCATCACCCACTCTCACGCAACTTAAATCTACCACCTTTTCAACTCATTCTTCTTGATGTGATGTTGCCACATGTCAGGCTGGCTAGGAGTTCACTTTTTGTTTTCGTTCTGAGGGTGGCCAAGTTAACTGGCCACCTCCAGCTTATAAAATCAACCTTTTCATATTCCTACACTTTTTATTATATCGTACTTAGGGAAGAATTTGAATGAGGTACCATACCTATGCCTTCCTTCACTTGGCTACTACATGCTGGAGGGTGACTCTGTTGTGTTTCTTTTTGTTCAGGGAAGTGCTTTTCCTTGGTCATTTTTCTGTTTCTTTCTTCCTATTGATGTGTTTGTCCTCTTTGTTGTTGTGTGTAGCTGTTTGGTCTTCATGTTGCTGTTTCCAAGCTCTAGATGGGAGTCATAGTGTTTTCAGGGGTGTTGGAGCTCTCTTCTTTCCTTGGTGCTAAAGGAGAATGCATGGAGACCGCTGCTATGAGACATAGGCTACTACAAGGTTTCCTGTAGTTACTACATGAAATCCTATAGTTGTCTTTTTCATCATTTTTTTTATTTGTTTATTTCACTTGCAGGAGGAATGGGTGGTGATGTAGGAGTGGAAGGATGAAAATGGAGGAGATGGAGTAGGCCAATGATGGCATGGCCCTTGGACTCCTTTTCCTATTTTTTTGTATTTGTATTTTTTATTTTTTTAGTGGTTTTTTATGGACATAGAGGGTAGGATGGTCATGAGTTCATGTTGTGTGAGAGGTGGTGAGGTGTATGGTCCCCTATTTCAACCTAGAATAGGCTTGTATCATCACTTCCCAATCAGAACTTCATTCCTGTAGAGTTTAAGGACATCCTATAGTACTACATGAAACTCCTGTAGTAACTACAGGAAACCCTACAGAAGTCAGAAAACTACAGAAAAATTGGTTTTTGATGCCTAGAAGTGAGGATGGATGATGGAGACATGGTATACCTCAAAGAGATGAAGTGAATGGAGGAAGAATGGGGTGATTCTTGGCTTGTTGTCCTTTGAACTCTGAGTCCACTGTTTTCTTTAAAAATATGCAAAAATCACGAATTTGTTTGGTGGGCAGGTTTGAGGTCCCTACCATTTAATTTTCTTTCTTCTTTTTTCTTTTTTATTTTTTATTTTGTCTTTTGAAATACACACAAGTCACCTCAAAGGAGGTTTTTAACCTGTCTTCCTGCCCTAGGCGCCTCAAGGGAGGTTTTCACCCACATATCTTTTTGTTTTCCTTTTTTTCACTCTTGGGCTACCTCAAGGAGGTTTTCAACCCAAAAGTTGGCCTCAAGTGCCTCATAAAGGTTTTCACCTAGGTCCCTTATTGTTTTTCCTTTTTTTCATTTTTTTCAAAAATAAAATAGCCTTCAAGAATTTTGTGAGTTGGAAGCTGAGACACTTCCAAGCACATTCAATTCCTTATTGATGGTATTGATGAACTCTTCCCTAGACAAAGGTCTTTTATGGGCTTTCAATCTGTATCCATTGACCAGTAAGGGGATACCTTCTTCATCAATGGTCCTTATTTTCACAAACCCATTTTCATGGAATTTCTCTATCAGATATGGGCTCAACCACCTAATAATCAATTTTTCTTTGAAGTCCTTGAACCTAGAGTCATATAGTAGAGCCTAATCACCTTCTTGAAAAACTTTGTCTTTGATGTTTCTATCATGCCAAACCTTTCTTTGTACTTGAGTCACCTCTATGTGTAGGAGGGCCTACATCCTGAATCCATCTAAACCATTGAGCTGGAGAAACCTCTCTTGTTGTGCCTTTGTGACATCCAAATCTAAATGTGCTTCCATTCTCAAAGTTTTGTACTCAAACTCAATGGAGAACAGAGGCTTCTTCCCATAGACCAAGTCATAAGGGGTGAAGCCAGTGGTTTTCTTACAGGTTGTATTATAGGCCCAAGTGGCCTCCACTAGTCTGTCAGCCCAATATTTTCTACTTCGACTCCAAACCTTTGTGATAATTCCTTCCAATGATCTATTGGTAACCTCTACTTCTCCATTGGCCTGAGGATGATAAGCAGTTGACTTCTTGTGCTTGATCTTATGCTGACTCAACAAATTTTCAATCAAGTGTGAGGTGAATTGACCGCCCTAGTAAGTGACTAGCCCTCTAGGGCACCCAAACTTGTAAAACACCTTCTCCCTTAAGAACTCAGCCACTTTCTCTTCTGTTACTACCTTCACAACCTTGGTTTCAGCCCACTTTGTCAAATAATCAATGCATACAATTATGTACTTTTTCTGCCCTGATGGTGGATTAATGGACCCAATGAAATCCATGCCCCACTTGTCAAATGTCTTAAGAGTCACTTGAGGTTGCAAAGGCATTTCATCTCTGGGAGTAGGTTTCTCCATTCTTTGGCACTGGTCACATTAGCTGGTGTATCTTCTTGCATCTTGGTGGAGAGTGGGCCTATAGTAGCCAGCTTGTAGTATCTTTAAGGTTGTCCTGTTGGTTGCAAAGTGACCTCTAAAAGGCCCATCATGACAGGCCAGAAGGATGTCAAAGAATTCCTCCTCCCTAACACATCTCCTCAAAATTTGATATGGGCCTAGCTTATTGCCCACAATCCAAGTGAATGGGGTGCTCTTTCTTATAATTCTGCTCTTTTCCTTGGAGGATAGATTTGGAGGGAATTGTGTAGCCACTAAGTAGTTGGCTATGTCAAAAAACCATGGAGAGAGAACTAAAACAAAAAATAAATTCTCATATGGCAGTTGATCATTGACCTTTCCTTCCTCACTTGTAGGCAAAGCAAGTCTAGACAAAAAATCTAAAACAACATTTTCTCTACCAAGCTTATCAATGATAGTTAGATCAAATTTTTGTAATAAAAGAAACCATCTAGTAATTTTGGCATTCACGTCAGTCTTGTTCATCAAATTTTTAATAGCAACCTAGTCAGTATGGACAGAGGTTTGGTAACCAGTGATGTAATGTCTAAATTTATTTAAGGAATGGAAAACAACTAGGAGCTCTTTTTAAATCACAATATAGTTCAATTCCGCCTTGAAAAATTTTTGCTGATGAAATAAATGGCATAAGGAAACTTGTCATGTATCTGGCATAAAATAGTTCCTATATATTTGTCAGAGGCATCAACATGGATGTGGAAAGGAAGAGCCCAATTTGGGCCTCAGAGTATAGGTGCACTAGTCAACTATTCCTTTAAGGCTTCTAAGGCTTCTTGGTAGCTTTCTAACCAGAAAAATTTAGAGACCTTGGCTAATAGTCCAAAAAAAGGTGAGGCTACTTTGTTGAAGTCCTTTATGAATATACTATAGTATCTAGCTAAGCCAAAGAAACTTCTGACATCCCTCTGCTTCTAAGGAGTAGGGACCCTCTTTATGATAGAAATTTTATTTGGGTCCACTTGCAGTCCTTCCTGGGATATTGAGTGACCTAGAACAGTCCCTACATTCATCAAGAACTCACACTTCTCAGGACTAATGGATAGGTTCATTTAAATTCATTTATTTAATACTTTACCCAAGTTAGAGAGAACCTCCAGGAAATCACACCCATAGGGAGTGAAATCATCCATATAAATTTATATAGAGTCATGAATTAGCTCTGCAAATATGCTCAGGATTTCCCTTTGAAAAGTGGCAGGGACATTAAATAATCCAAAAGGAAATACCCTATAATAACAAGTACCCCAAGGACAAGTGAAGGTGGTTTTATCTTGGTCCTCTAGGCTGATATGGATTTGATTTTAACCACTGGATCCATCCAAGAAAGAGAAGAAATTATTTCTTGCAAGACCATCCAAGACTTGATCATTGAAAGGTAGAGGGAAATGGTATTTTTTGGTGGATTTGTTTAGATCTCTATAGTCCACACAAATCCTCAATTTTACATTCTTCTTTGGGCCAAAACTAGAGCAGACACCTATCCACTATCTGAGATGGGGTAAATGAACCCTGCATCCAACAACTTTTGTAGTTCTTCTTTAACTATGTCTTTGAGGGTTGGGTTCATACTCCTATGAGGTTGGTGCACTAAGTTGCAGCCTTCCTTGATGTAAATGTGGTGAGTACACACCAAAGGGTGCACTCCATTCAGTTCCTTATAACTCCAAACAAAGGCATCCAGATGCTCGTTTAGCATGTCACATAACTACTTTTCCTCATGTACAGAGAGAGAGGGGTTGATTTTCAATGTTTTATCTAGACCAAATTATATCATCTTGATAGGAGTAGGACTTGAGTCATCTAAGCACAAATCAATCCAAGGGTTATCTTCAACTTTCTTTACTAACTCATCAAGAGACATGGTGTTGGGGTCTGATTCTAGAGGATTTGATTAATCAGTTCATCTTCATCAGGTTTCCCCCCTCCTATATTAGCATATAGAGTACAAAATTGGGTAAGATGTGGTGTAGTAAACTTCAGCTTACTCCTCCTCTTCGAACAGTTAAGGTAATTCATGCTCTAGAGATGGTTGAGAAGGAGGGTACAAGCACAATTGTTTGGACAAATGCCCATTTTTAATGGTCATATTCCTAGCCCTACAACTTATGTACGCATCAGCAGTGGCTAACCATGGCCTTCCAAGGATGAGAGGATAACCATTGAACTTTGTCTTAGGTTGGAGAACTAAGAATTTAGCAGGGTATTCCCAGGAGTCAATGGAGACCATCACATCCTCAACAAATCCTTCAGGAGCTATTGTAGATGTGTCTACAAGCTGCAAGACTGTTGTGGTCTTCCTTAATAATCCTTGGAGATTTAGTTTCAACATAGTCTCCTTAGTCATCAAAGTGATGGCAACCCCAAGATCAATCAAGGTATGGGGGACAATGATACCATCGATGTGCACATCTACCACAGGACTTGCAGGGTCTAGATACTTCAGGAAAATCACTCGCCCCATCATTAAGTCAGACAACTATCCAATGACATTAATGGTAGTGGTGTCTTTCTTTCTCCTCCCAGGATGTTTGAAGCATTTCTCCTTGATTAACTTGTTATATATGGGGAAATCATTGATAGCTTGGAGGAGTGGGATGTTAACACACAAGTTTTTAATTCACCCAAAAGTTTAGTCTCTTATGGGGTGTGTTGGCTAGGATGGATTAATCTCTCGGAAAAAGGAGGTGTATTAGCTTGAGGAACACTCTCATTTCCTCTTCAAGCTCCTCAAGTGGAGATGGAGGTTGATTATCTAGAAGCACTCTTCCAGACCTAAGGTTGATTTCTTGAATTTGCACAACATATGTAGGGTAGGATGTTTCTCCACTATAGACCTATTGTGCTTGCTTCCTATTCGGGTTCGGATTTGGGTGAGTAGGCATATGAGGTTGCTTAGGTGGAGCAGGGTGAAGGAGATGTTGTTGATATGGACGTGGAGGTAGTAAGGTTTGATATTGGTTGTATGGGGGCATCCACCCCTGTGATGGTGTATTCCACTGAGGTTGTAGGGGAGCATATGGCTGAAATGATTGATTAGTAGGTTGGGAATGGTATTGAGGTGAAAAATACTAGGGAAAAGGTGTGGACCATGACGAATGAGTAGGAGGAAACCAAGGCGGAATGGATGCATTTTGGTTAGGATTGTAATATGAATAGGATGACGCTTGCATGCCTTGCTGGTATGGTCAAGGTCCTTGAGGCCTCCTTTGGTTGATATAGCAGAGTGTTTAGCCACAACTTCAATTCCTTGATACACAACTTTAAATCTAGACAAAGAAGGACACCTTTCTATGGAGTGGTTCTCCTCACAGATCAAGAAGATTTTATAAGATACAATGAACATTCATTTCTAGGGTGCCTCCTAGTGCATCTAGGGCAAAAGAAATCTAAGGATTTTTCTTCTTCCTCCTGCTTCCTCTTGATCTGCATGGTGTCCATTTGTAGAGCAAGCGTATGTGACATTTCACTCTTAAAGTCTTCCAACATGTTCCCAATTTCACTTTTGATGGATGTGTTGGAGGAGGATGAACTGGCCAAAGCTTGACTAGCCCTACCATTCTTTCTAGCTGCCCTAAAATGATTTTTGAAATTTTTCTTGATATCATCATAAGATAACTAGTAGATGTCCCCTCCCAACATCATGTTTATGGTTTCTATGAGATCTTACGTGATCCCTCTAAGAAGGACTAGCTTGAGTGATTCAGGATCAAGGGTGCATTTGCCCCTTTTGTAGCTAAGTTGGAACCTTTCCTCATAATCTTCCAAGCATTCATCATGTCCCAAGGTCATTCTAAATATTTCCTCTTTGGTGTCTTTTTACCCACAATAATCCATGTAGTTGTTGTTGAAGGCTTGTTGCATTTGAGCCTAGGTAGTGATGTTTTCCCCAGGTAAACCCATGAACCAGTACAAGGCTACAATCTTAAGGGTGGATGGGAACAACTTCTGGTAGTCAGAGGTATAATCATAAGTTTTGTAGACTGTGAAAATTCCTTAATGGGAATCCCTACTACAACAAATGATGATATTACTCTTATCTGTTAAATTCCCTTAAATAAATTACATGTAGTTTCCTACGGAAAATATCAT
The DNA here is from genome assembly GCA_000404065.3 of Pinus taeda. Classification (NCBI taxonomy): domain Eukaryota; kingdom Viridiplantae; phylum Streptophyta; class Pinopsida; order Pinales; family Pinaceae; genus Pinus; species Pinus taeda. Next base: position 80,696 of record APFE030168839.1, read on the forward strand.
AATACATACACTGCAACCTTCACTTAATTAAATTATATGTGGAAACAAGATACTGAGAAAGAAAGAAAATACAACACAATAATACCGTTATTTTTGGACAAATGTCCCCGAAAAAATGCAATGCAGGAAAATCGGTGCAGCCACTCTGAGAGTTTATATTATTAAGTAGCATTTTCTGAATACAACTCTGGATTTCCTTCCAATAATCTAGTTACAGACAAATATAACTAGAAGAGAAGACTTGTGAAATTACTGTTGGAAATAATACTGAGAGGGGGGGGGGGGGAATCAATATTATCACATCAATAAAACTTTTTCATTTCCATATTCAAATTCATATATGCTACTTCCACAAATTCTTATGATTCAGTTAGTTGATCCTTAATGAGTGCATTAGAACATTATCAACCCTATTAACAGTAAACAGGTGCAGTAAAATAGAACATATCATCACACATAAGCCACACACATGAACACCATGATATAAGGTGGAAACCCAATGTGGGAGAAAACCACCTTCTGCAAGTGTCTCAATATTCTTTTAATAAGAAAATCCTTTTACAATTTTCTGTACTGGTGCAGTCTTATACCAGTACGCAGGCTTCTACCTGCAGAGAGCTACAA
>APFE030168839.1:97198-109171 GCA_000404065.3 Pinus taeda
CAGGAAAGCTGGAAAATGAGAGAGAGTTGTAGCTCTCTGCAGGTTGCAGCCTGCGTACTGGTAAAGGACTGCACCAGTACATTGTAAACAAAAGTTTCTAATTTAAAGAAATATAGAGACGAATTGCAGCAGGTGGTTTTCACCCACATTGGGTTTCCACCTTATATCTGGTGTTCTTGTGTGTGATTGTCCTTCTGCTCTATTTTACTATCTCTGGTTACTGGTTATTTGATGTTGCATCTCAGATTAACAAACATCATCTAAAAGTCTAAGTAAATTAAAATTTTGCTCTGTGTACGCTGGTTTACCTCTGAATAGTTGCATATATACGCGAGTTTAATTAACTGAAGTAGCGTATACAATTTGGTTTTTGAAAAGGATTATTTGACTTGATAATACTGATTCACCCCCCCTCTCAGTATTATTTCCAACATCCCTACCCCTCAACTGCAAGAAATCTACTCAATCAAAATTTCCTCCCAAGAACTTCTCACTTTAGAAGCATCGTGCTTTGCACTGCTGATGTCTAACATGGTGTCCACCAACTACTGCTCTACTGCTGTAAATGTAGTACTTCTGACCTTGCCACTTCCAACATTGCATTTATACTATAACTCCCTCTCAAATGCTCCATCTGACCTTTCCACTTCCAACATTGCATTTATACTATAACTCCCTCTCAAATGCTCCATCTATGTTGTTGCTAGCACTACCACTGCCAACTGCCACTACACTACAAATTATTTCTGCTACTCCATCAACAATGGAAAAACATCCAAATTTACTAAACTAACCGTGTTCAGTATGATACCACATGAATTTTGAAGTCTGACTGCTGCTAGTCTTTGCACTGGCCGTTTGAATATACTACGCTATTATTGGCCTTTGCTCTATGTGATTTGCACTGCTTCCAACTCTGCTCTACACTTGTTCAGTCTCTGGAGCTCCTAAACACTGCAATTGTCTCCCCAACACTCCTTGGCACCATCCGACACTAGTCCATCCTGTTACTTCTAATTTGGGCTCCCGTAACAAGGTATTCATCCGATATGTGGACACCTCAAGGATCTTGGCCATCTATAGCTCTTTCAAACTACAACTCCAAACTAGCCCACCTCCCTCTTAGAGGTATCTCGACTGTCATGGCAAACTTCTCTTCTTCGATATTCACGGGAGCAACTTTCGGATCGTGTTTCTCATCCTTTTCCTTCTTCTTGAGAGGACATTGTGTAGCATAGTGACCCATCTCACCACACCTAAAACACTTGATCTTCAAGATGTATTTCGTATGTCTTCATTGCTCCTGTTGTCCCTTCAGTGCAAGGGCTACATTATCCTCCTCATCCTTAGGCTTCAACCCACTGCTGATGCTTTCTTCAAGTTTGACCTTGACTAGGTCTCTCGTCATCTCCTCTTGTTTTAGAACTACCCACATCTCATCCAAATTCAACAATGTTTCTTTGCCCAGGATATTCTGGACAAAGACTTGCCACTCATCTGAGATAGAATTGAGGGCCAGTCTAACAAACTCTGCATTCTGAGGTGTATGCTATGCATTAGACAACTCATCACGAATTTCCTTCAACTTTGTGAGGAATGGATCCACACACTCCCCCTTCTGCATCTGACTAGATTTCAACTTCTGCTCCAAGTACATCTTCTGCTGCTCGAAAGTTCCCTGATATAATGTGGCTAAGGCATCCCACATCTGATTAATAGTTCCTCTGCTAACAACATGACACACCATGTGATCCTTGACTCCATCCAGAATCATCCTCTTGGCCTTTGCCATCATAGACTTGTAGTTTTTCAGCAGATCTACATTCGCAGATTTAGCCACATTTTTGTCGACGTACTTCTCGAGGGCATGCTCATATAGAAGGAAAGACATTCTCGCCTTCCAAATTAAGTAATTGGATACTCCATCCAACCTGTCCTGATCCCTCAAGCCACTGGTTTCTATTTCTGCAAAAAAATGTTGAAAATATCCTCTCTACTTCTCATTGTTGTTGCTCAACCATTGAGAAAACGAACTTCTCAGCGAGAAGCCTACTAAGAAAATATTCCCTCAATGTGCTTCTATTCTCTCTTCTAACGTTTTTTTTACCCAACAATTTGCCTATTGAAAATTTGCATCCCACCATCTCTCCTCACATTGAGGCTTCAATGTTTCTCCCTCTACATTGGAAAAAATTCGAACTGGGAGTCCTTCTCTTCGTCAACTCACTCGGAGAGAGAGTACCTTGAAATTTCAGCCCTTCGGCTTGGACTGTGCAAACGCTCTGGGGTTTCAACCTGATGCCTCCTACATCTTTTCGAACTCCCTTTTCTGCTCAATGTCGAATATATCGGCTCTACTCTTCTTGCTTCACCTGCAGCTCTGATCCCATGTGAAAATTCCTCAACAAGAATCCCTACTGTAGCAACTGATGATATTAATCCTATTTTTTAAGTTCCTTTAAAAAATTACATGCATATTCCTATGGAAAATATCGTAATACGTACGCTGCAGCCTTCACTTAATTAAATTATATGTGGAAACAAGCAACTGAGAAAGAAAAAAAATACAACACAATAACACTATTATTTTTGAATGAATGTCTCCGAAAAGACCCAATGTGGGAAAACTGGTACAACAGCTCTGAGGGTTTTATATTATTAAGTAGTAGTTTCTGAATACAACTCTAGATTCCCTCCTGGCAATCCAGTTACATAGAAATAAAATTGGCAGAGAAGAATTGTGAGATTACCTCACTCTACTCAGCAAATCCTGGTTATTCTGGCACCTGAATCAACTGTCCCTGGCTACAACTACACTACCCATGCGCAGTAACTATGTGGTCCTACATGGAGCTGTATGAGGCTCTTATTGAAAATAGCAACAAGAAATGCTAAAACTAGAATTGCTAAAAATAGCACTGCTATAAATAGTAGTTCAGCCAGTGTTTATCTTAGCAACAATGGATGAAAAAATGGAAGTGCTAAAAATAGCATTCTATGAATAGCATTTCGAAATACCTTCCTATTTTAGTGAGTTCCTATACTAAAATAATGAAGTAAAATTCGAATTTGATCTTAGCAGCAGTTTGTAAATTAATTAATTAATTCATCTTGAGTTAATTAGTTAAGAAAAATCAAACTTGAAGTCTATGTGGGGACATGCAACAATTTCTCCATTAATTGTGGAATTTATCCATCAGTTAAAGAGATCAGAGTGAGTTGTAATATTGAGTTGTAATTAGTTGACTTAGTTAACTGAGTCAAGTCCATTTAGATTAATTCAAATAGATTGTTGAATTAATGTAAGTTTAGTTAGTTAATGCTTGCATGCATGTAACTACTACACTTTATATAACTAAGTATTCTCTCATAAATAACTCATGCATGTCAGTTCAGTCAGAGACCCAGTTGAGATCAGACGGAGGGGCAGTGTAGTACTAGTTGCTAGAATATTCCATTTTGAATATTCCTTGAATGCATAAGGAATTCTTTCCTTAAGGATTGCGCAGTTAGATCAGAGGTTACAGTGAGTGTGATGAGGCCAATTCACACATGTGGTTTCACTGGACCCTAAGAAAAATTGCGCAAGGAAATAGGAGGCTTTGAGGGCTTGAGGAGGACATATACTATGTCTATTCAGTCTGTGAGTGGTATTGTTTGATTGCAAAGAGAGAAGGATAGCTTGAGAGTTGATTCTTTTTGTAACTTGAACAAGATTTCCACTTGTATGATAATACATAGTTGGGGTTTTAGGCTGAGGCTTTCCCCGTGATATTTCTTCTGTGTCATGTGTGATTGCTTTCTCATTTCTCAGTTATATGTGTTCTCTTGATATTTCTCAATTTGATTAAGCTTCCACAAAGTGTTGTAGAAGTAGATCTTGTATTGTGTTTTAGTATATTGCATAATATGTTGATCTACAGTGGGAATTTCTACATGATATCAGAGCAAAGGTGATCAAGGTGAAGGATTGTATATAAGAAGGAGAAGTTCGAAGTTTGGTTCTTGAATATAGAAATCGAGTTCTTATCACATCTCAATTTCACCTATGGCGTTCAATGGTTTAAGGCTCGAGTATTCCCTTGCGGCTCGAATTATATAGCCTGGAAGGATCACATGGAAGCAGTGTTAGAAGATAACGGTCTAAAGGACTTCATTGATCAAGAAGTCGCCAAGCTGACTGATGCTACTCAACTGGCAGAATGGAAGAAATGTGTGGCTAGAGCAAGGAGAACCCTCCTGGAGGGAGTTCGAGACCACATTGTCTCGAGCCTCCATGGGAAGGAGACTCCGTTTTTGATGTGGAAAACATTGAAATATTTATATCATAACAGTAGCAACCAGAAGAAGCTGGCACTGAAAGACAAGCTTTGTAAGATCAAGTGTGAAAAGGGTGACACGATCTCTACATATCTTAACAAGCTCACCATGTGCATGGATGAGCTTGGAAGTGTAGGGATCACGACCACTAATTATGACATGGTGAGTCTTTCACTCCTCGATCTTCCTAAGAGCTGGCATAGCTACCAAAAATCGGTTAATGGAAGAGAAAAACTACCATATTGGGAACACCTTTGGTCGGATCTGATGCAAGAGGAAATAAGAAGAAGCACTAGAGATGGATCCTCATCGAAACAAGAAGATGAGGACAATCTAGCCTTAGCGAGTAAGGCAAGGAAAGGGAAAGGGAAGGCGTCCCATCCTAAATCTGGTTCTTCCCATGGTGGGAAGAAGATTGACAAATCGAAAGTGCAATGCTTTCATTGTCATGAAGTGGGCCATTATGCTACAAATTGTCTACAGAAGGAATCCAAGAAGGGTTCCTCGAAGGGATCTGATGGTGAGGCACTAGCCTTACAGTTTGAGCTAGATTTCTCATTTATCACATGCATGGTTTCATCCATGGTGGGATGTGTGTGGTACCTAGACAGTGGAGATTCATTCCACATGTTAGGTGACAAGAATCTTTTCAGTACCTTGGAGGAGAAGGATCTCCATATGCGGATCGAGATGGGCGATGATGGAAAGTACTGTGTTTCAGGTGAAGGTACAGTTGTGTTTCAGAGGGAGAATGGAGCTCCCCTCACCCAGACTGATGTAAAGTATATACCAGGTCTGAAGAAGAATCTTGTGTCTGTCGCTATGCTAGAAGATAAAGGCTATGATGTAGTCTTTAGGCAAGGAAAGGTATTCATAAGGCATATCAGTATTGGACAGACAAAGAAAATAGGGATTCGAGTCAATAATCTCTACAAGCTAGAGGTAGACAATTGTGCTGCTTTGAGTTCCAAAGCTGAGATGGTGCAAAGCCAAGATGCTGGTGAGCTATGGCATAGAAGACTGGGCCACTTGCACCATGGAGCCCTAAAGATCATGCAACAGATTTCTACTGGATTAACCAAGGGAAAACTTGAGCAGACGGCTACATGTAAAGGTTGTACCTTGGGTAAGTATGTGAAATCTTCCTTTTTAAATCAAGACAGTAGAGTTGGAACAATCCTTGAGCGAGTTCACTCATATATTTTTGGGCGCTTCTCTACAGCCTCCATCGCTAAACAAAGGTACTATGTTATTTTTATTGATGATTTTTCTCGTAGATGTCGGATCTACTTTATGCAAAAGAAGGATCAGACCTTCTTAAGGTTTTGTGAGTTTAAAGCCTTGGTAGAGAAAGAATCTAGAAAGAAAATAAAAGCCTTGCATAGTGACAATGGTGGAGAGTATGTCTGCCAACAGTTTAAAGAATTATGCGCTACAGAAGGTATTAAATGGGAATTGACGGCACCCCATAACCCACAGCAAAATAGGGTGGCTGAAAGGAAGAACAGACCGGTTGTGGGAGCAGCTCGAGCGATGTTGCATGACCAAAGCATACCACTGCATTTGTGGGTTGAGGCATGCAATACAACAATATACTTGCAGAATAGAATCCCGCATCGTATATTGGGGATGAAGACACCTATGGAGGCCTATTTTGGGAAGCGACCTGATGTAAGTCACTTCCAAATGTTTGGATCATCAGTTTACTGTCATGTGACCAAAGATGCCAGGAAGAAGCTAGACCCAACAGATGATTTGGGAATACTTGTGGGGTACACAGATACACCCCACAACTATCGGGTGTACCTGACTTCCACTTAGAGGATTGTGGTATGCAGGGATCTGAAGTTCGACAACCAGAAAGCCATGCACTTATCACTTGAGAGGGAGCTCGAGTTGCATACAAATGAGGAACTTTCAGTTCCTAAGGAGGAGGAGCCTCAGATTGATGCGAAGCAGCCGCATGCAGAGGATCTAGGAGTGGAGACATCCGCTCATGCTGATACTTCCAGAGATGGGTGGAAATGCTCAAGGGAAGCTGACAAGTTGATGATAGATGTGCAGGAGAATGTGAGACAACCACCTTCTTAGCACAGACAAAGGAGGTCACCCAAGCGGTACACTAGGTACATGGCCCTAGTTGGGGAGTGTGTATATAGTGAACCTTCTTTATTCAAGGAGGTAGTGTAGCAACTAGTCTGGGTTGATGCAATGGTAGAAGAGTACGACTCTCTCATTCGGAACAGTGTGTGGGATGTTGTCCCAAGGCCTTAGGGCAAGTCAGTGGTGAGTTCCAAATGGCTTTACAAGGTAAAGCAGGCAGCTAATGGTAGTGTTGAGAAACATAATGCAAGGTTTGTTTCCCGGGGTTTCTCACAGGTCAAGGGGATCGACTACAATGAGACTTTTTCTCCCATAGTAAGGTACTCATCGATTAGATCAATGTTGGCACTATCAGCTCAGATGGGGTGGAAGATCCACCATATGGATGTGAAGACAACATTCCTCAATGGGAATATTGAGGAGGAGGTGTACATTGAGCAACTAGAGGGTTTCGAGACCTTCGATCGTGAGTTGCATGTGTGCCGACTCAAGAGGGCTTTGTATGGGTTGAAGCAAGCACCCCATGCATGGTACACCAGGATCAACAACTATTTCACCAGTTTGGGATTCACTAAGAGTGAAATAGATGTGAACCTTTACCACATCATGGTAGAAGGCAAACCATTGATCATTTTTCTTTATGTGGATGATCTAATTTTGACAGGTGATGATCAATTGATATAGTCTTACAAGGAGGACCTTGCAAGAGAGTTCAAGATGAAGGACATGGTCCTTAAGCACTACTTTCTAGGCTTGGAGGTGTGGCAGAAATATGGGGAAGTATTTGTGTCTCAAGGCAAGTATGCCAATGAGATACTCAGTCGCTTTCACATGGAGAAGTGAAAACTCCTCTAGCTGGGAACTGGAGGAAGGAGGATGCTACTTCAGGTGAAGTAGTATCCACTACTGTTTATCGGTAGCTGGTGGATTCACTTATGAATATGGTGAACACATGAACCAACTTATGCTTTGCGGTGAACCAACTGAGTCAACATATGGTTCAGCCTATCAAGCTGTTTTGGAAGGCAGCGAAGCATGTGCTGAGATACCTCAGAGGCACATCATAGTTCGGATTGTGGTACAGACGGAAAAAGGGAGTGAAGCTTTAGGGCTTCATAGATGTGGATTGGGCAAGGAGTCCATCACACCAGAAGAGCACTTCTGGAGGAATCTTCAACCTTGGTTCAGTTGCAGTTTCCTGGTACATCAGGAAATAGAGATCAGTTGCACTTAGCTTAGCAGAGGCTGAATACGTGGCTACTAGTTAGGCTACATGTGAGGTCATTTGGATGCGGAAGATTCTAGTGGGATTGTTTGGTCAGATGATGGATCCTACAGTGATCTACTGCGATAACCAGAGTTGTATCAAACTCTCATAGAATCCAGTTTTTCATGACAGGTCTAAGCACATAGATATTTGGTATCACCATCTTCAAGACTGTTAGGTTAAGAGGATCATGTTGTTGCTGTATGTTTTGACCGAGGAACAGGATGCAGATATTTTGACAAAGGCATTGTCAAAATGCAAGTTTGAGTTCCACAAAGATAGGATCAGGGTTATTGATAATCCCCTTCTTGTTGAGAGGGAGTGTTGAAAATAACAACAAGAAATGCTAAAAATAGAATTGCTATAAATAACAGTTCAACCAATGTTGATCTTAGCAACAATGGATGGAAAAATGGAAGTGCTAAAAATATAATTCTATAAATAGCATTTCAGGATACCTTCCTATTTTAGTCAGTCCCTATACTAAAATAGTGAATTAAAATTCGAATTTGATCTTAGCAGCAGTTTGTAAATTAATTAATTGATTCATCTTGATTTAATTAGTTAAGGAAAATCAAACTTGAAGTCTATGTGGGGACATGCAACAGTTTCTCCATTAATTGAGGAATATATCCATCAGTTAAAGAGATAAGGGTGAGTTGTAATATTGAGTTGTAATTAGTTGACTTAGTTAATTGAGACAAGTCCAGTTACATTAATTCAAATAGTTTGTTGAATTAATATAATTTCAATTAGTTAATGCTTGCATGCATGTAACTACTGCACTTCAGATAACTGAGTATTCTCTCATAAATAACTCATGCATGTCAGTTCAGTCAGAGACCCAGTTGAGATCAAATGGAGGGGCAGTGTACTATCAATTGCTAGAATATTCCATTGTGAATATTCCTTACATGCAGAAGGAATTCTTTCCTTCAGGATTGCGCAGTTAGATCAGAGGTTACAGTGAGTGTGATGAGGCCAATTCACACATGTGGCTTCACTAGGCCCCAAGAAAAACTACGCAAGGAAATGGGAGGCTTGGAGGGCTTGAGGAGGACATATACTATGTCTATTCAATCTATGAGAAGTATTGTTTGATTGCAGAGAGAGTAGGATAGCTTGAGAGCTGATTCTTTTTGTAACTTGAGCAAGATTTCCACTTGTATGATAATACAGAGTTGGGGTTTTAGGTTGAGGCTTTTCCCGTGATATTTCTTCTATGTTATTTGTGATTTCTTTCTCACTTCTCAGTTATATGTGTTCTCTTGATCTTGCTCAATTCAATTAAGCTTCCACAAAGTGTTGTAGAAGTAGATCTTGTATTGTGTTTTAGTATATTGCATAACCTGTTGATCTACAGTGGGAGTTTCTATAACTCTACATCAACTCAAATTAGAAACGTCTTGCCTTCTAAAGAAATTTCTATCCCTCCTGGATTAGAAATTTTAGATCCTCTCCAAAACTTGGACTTCTGCGTGGGTAACTGAGTTGCCTCTATGTGAGCCCTTCTGGCTCAACGTCAAGATCTGTGTGGCCCTTTTGGCTTAGTGTCAACCCCTCTAGTGTCTCTCTACCTCTATCTGTTGCGTATCCTGGGCTCTAGAGAAGATACTCCAACCAAACTCTCCCTTCCCCTCAACTACAAGAAATCTACTCCATCAGAATTTCCTCCTCAGAACTTCTCACTTCAGAAATTCAATCTCTTGATCTCTTGGTGTGTTTTCCAAATGACCCTCAAGCTCCCTTAAATAATGTTCTCGTGGACATTCAATGGCCCAGATTAAAAGATAATCAATAGCTAAGATAATTTAGCTTGATCAACATCTTCTTCTAGAAGTTACACCCACAATTATATTAATACCCATTAATATTTTTAATTTCCTAAGTTTAGATTTAGGGTCCCATTAATAAATATTAATTATTTTAATAATTTTGTTTCTAGGTGGAAATCACCAAAACACATTCTAGGTTCTTTGGAATACATGTGCCCAAGCATCCCTGTAAAAGAGCACATCCGATTCTACCCCAAATCAACACTCCCTCTTAGCGAGGAATGTGCTCTAGCAATATACACTGATGCATACTACTCTGACTCGGAATCATCATCCCATGCGGTATTGATGTCTGACATGTTGTCCACCAACTACTGTGTTGCTACTGTAACTATACTATTGTTCACACTGACACTGCCAACACTGCATTTGTACTACAACTCCCTCTCAAGTGCTGCATCTGTGATGTTGCTAGCACTACCACTGCCACTACACTGCAAACTGTTGTTGCTACTCCATCAACAACGGAAAAACATCCAAAATTACTAAACTATTTGTGTTCAGTATGATACCACGTGAATGTTGAAGCCTGATTGTTGCTAACATCTGCACTGACCCTCTGAATATACTGCAATTTTTTTGTCCTTTTCTCTATGCCATCTGCACTATTGCCAACTTTTCTCTACGCTTATTCAGTCTTTGGCGCTCCTAACCACTACAACTATCTCCCTAACACTCCTCAGCACCATCCAACACTAGTCCATCTTGCTACTTCTGATCTAGGCTTTCGTAGAAAGGCATTGATTCGAGAGGTGGACTCCTCAAGGATCCTACCCATCTGTATCTCTTTCGAAATACATCTCCAAATTATCCCACCTCCCTCCCAGAGGTATCGCGGTTGTCATGGAGAACTCCTATTCTTCAATATTTGTAGGCACAACCTTCATATCGTGTTTCTCATCCTTTTCCTTATTCTTGAGAGGACACTATGTAGAATAATGACCCATCTAACCACACCTGAAACACTTGATCTTCAAGACGTCTTTCTGACACCTATGATACTCCTGTTGTCCCTTCTGTTAGCGCTTGGAATTCACCTAGGCTGAGATAGACAAACTCTCAAGGCTACATCAAACCATTTCACCTCGTAGCTAGCCCTACGAGGTATGAGAAGGCTCTCTCGGGTCAGATTCGGTAGATCTTTCAATATGATAAGCTGACCAATTAGGAATCAAGATTTTAGGCTAGTAAATTGATAAAGGGGGTTGATTTAAAGATTTTTGGTTTTTTGGTGGCAATTGGAGGGAGTGCAATTCAGGGTGCGGGGATTGAGCACAGTTTTTGCAGGGGGATCTTTGGGGCAAGGTAGGAGTGAGCGCTGATGCCTTAATCTGAGATGGATGATCAGGGATGATAGAGAAGGAGCTAAAGAGGGCAAACAACCATTTGAATCCTCTCTAGATAGCAGAAAACATAAATTTTGAACAAACTAAAAAGCTGAGCATGTCAAAGCATGTATTCAAACTTTACCACTTCATCTGTCCAAATAGAAGCAAAAGAGAGATGTAGAATACATAAACAAACTTACAAGAACATGTAGAGAACACACCATCAACACTACAATCCACAAGAATCCACAAGGATGTCTGCAAAACCCTGGCCTTCTTCCTCTTGAAATTGCAAAGATAGATGTACAATATACAATGAAACTTTCTCCCACAAGAGTCCAACCTTCCAACCTCTCAAAATGACTAAGAAAACACATAATATAGGCAAGCTAACCTCTTCCCTTGCCTCTAGGGGTCGAGCTCATCCTTCTAGGAGCAGTTTGAACTAATTCCAAACTAAGCACTAGATAATAGGCAGCTCAACAACTTGCCTCTATTACTTAGCTAACTGATTCATGCATTAATTATTCACTTTTTACATCAAGGAAGCTTCTAGAAGAGTAAAGAGAGGTAAAATCTATCAAAGTGCCATGAAAATATTACATTTATCCATCATCTACAAGTAAAAATAATCAACCATAGTCAAAACAGTGTTTTTTGACCAAAAAAAGTCAATTTTGGCAAAGTTAGCTCTCACATCCGCGCCCCCTGGCTCTCACTTCCGTGCACCTTTGCAGCAACTTTTGAGTGGGTTACACTGGTCCAAATCAGGTGCACGATGGCTCATTGGAAAGCTTGGTTTGTATACTTTCCATCCCAAGTGGAATTTCTTAATTTGGAGTTGTTTTTCCCCCTTAAAAACCATTTCTCCCAAGGTCACTTTCTGCAACTCAAAAAGTGGGCAGAAAGTCATTTTTTTGATGTATTTTGAGCTTTTGGAGGCTCAAATCTCAAAATCAAGCTTCTCCCAAGTAATGGTAATTTTTCTCTTTGCATGCCCTTTCCAAAAATGCCAAGTTTTCAAAATTCCGAGCAGTCCTTCAAAACGTCCGCGCTCGGGACGCGGACATGACACGGGAAAAACTTGTAAATGGCACAAAAAATTCACAAATGACAAAAT
>APFE030168846.1:0-10063 GCA_000404065.3 Pinus taeda
TTCAAAAGGCATTTTTTGTGTAACATATTTGTGAGGAGAAATGTTTTGTATATAAAAATCAAACTTGATTTATTTAGCCCACAATTTGGAAGGAAGAGACCTTGGATGCAACATGCAACTAGCCATCTCTTTCAAGGATCTATTCTTCCTCTCAGCTACCTCGTTTTGTTGTGGAGTGTAAGGAACCATGTGTTGCAAATATATTCATACTTTATCACAAAAATGTTGGGCATCCTTGTTGACATAATCCTCCCCATTATCTATATTAAGTCTATTGATCATCTTTGCATACTTCTTTTCTGCATGCGTTTTGAAGATGTTCAAATATTCAAAAACTTCAAATTTGATTTTGAGGAAGTACACCCATGTGTATCTCGTGCAATCATGTATGAATGTGAGTGCATATATGGTTTTGCATATGAAAGGATTTGGAAAGGACCATTTTGAAAAATATCCAAGGGAGAGGAGGTCCTCAATGCATGCCCCATCACAAAATTTTCTTATGGATGTTTTCCAAGAGCACATCCTTCACAAACTCCATTAGAAAATTCTATGGAAAGTAGGTATTTCACCATCCCCTATTTTCTAAGCTATTGCATGTATCTAAAGTTTAAGTGTCCAAATGTTTCATGCCAAATCCTTCTTTTGTCATTTTAATGTGTTAGTAATAAATGGAATCTGATTAAAGAACAAATTAAAAAAAAGTGCACAGACAATATTGATGATTTAACTTACCAGTTGCAATTTTGGAGTTATCTTGTATGTCATATATGCTCATCAACTATAAGGTGAAATAAACTCTCCTTATAGTGTTGATATGTGTATTTTGATACACAGAGATAGGACTTACTGAAAGCTTTGGAATATGCAATACATTCTCAAAATTTCCATCTTCAAGATCTACCCTCCCTTGTCTAGTTGTCTCTACTGGAGAATCATATCCCATTAGAATAGGAGGACCAACATATGGTTTTAAAGATGTGAGAGAATCTTTTGTAGTTTCCATGTGATATGAATTTCTAGAATCTATGATCCATGCATCATGATAAGAATGAATAGCAATTAATGCATGTGCATTCCATCTTGTCTCAGGTGCTTTTCCTCCCTACATCTTCTTGGCACTCTTTGGAATATAGTCACCAAGATTGTTTTATTGAATATTTTGTGCCGTGAGATCAATCTTCTTCATGCATGATGATTCTATATGGTAACCATGGTTGCAATAGTTGCATTTTGATTTCTCCTTATTTCCCTTGTTTTCTTTCTAGCTGGTAGATTCATCTAGAGGTTTGGTATTGCCTCCCTTGGATCTATTTCCTTTGCCTTTGCTTTAACTTTGGATTGTTTATTGGATTTCAAGTTGGCATTTCCCTATTGATTTTTGTAGCTATGGTCAGTCTTCATATTGATATATTTATGTACTTGTTCATGTAAAGCATGTTCTTCATGATCATAAGAAAATCAGTTTTTTGTATTTATCAAAGTGAAAAAATTTTGAATATTAGTTTTGGCTCCCAAGTGTTAAAGTTGGCTCATCTAGTGTTGGCACCCATTCAACCTCATGATTCACTATAGATAGAATTATTTTGTCCTCCTCACAACGCACAACTCATCTGAGGATAAATCACTCTATTTTTGGGCATACGAAGCAAGTTAAGGAGAAGGTCTAAGGTGTAGAAGACTCTTGGAAGATCTAATTATCTTTGTGGTTTATTTCTATCCTAAGATAGATAAATTTCAGTGATTCATACCTTGAGGAGAAGGAAAAAGTCTGTGGTTTGTATCTGTGATAGAATTCTGAATTCTATGGTTCATAACATGAGCAAGAAGGCCAAATTTTATGGTTCATATATGTGACAGAGGTTCGATTTTATGTGGTCTCCATTTGTGAAAAAGGGATGGAATTTTTTTAGGTACATCTCTATGAAGAATAGAGTTAAATCTTTAATGTTATCCTTGTGTTTACAATCTAATGAAGGAGGGTTGACTTGGATACATGGTGAATTCATTCACTTGTTAGTTTGTCCATAGCTTTGATTATGATATCTCTTGTTGAATTGGTTCTCTTAGCAAAGATTTGTCAGGTTTTTACCCCAAGTGGGTTTTCCAAGGAAATCATTGTGTTGATATTGTGCTATGTGATATCTTCTTTCTTATTCTTGAATGGTTGATCTTCTAAAGTATAGTTGTTTGATGAAGAATCTATAATTGTTAAAAGGATTGTATATATAATCATCACAAGTAATTATAATTGTTCATAAATCAGTACATTATTCTATAATTTTAACACGGTACCAAAGCTTCATGAAGGAAGAAAGTTTAATATCACATCTGTTGAATCCCTCTCTCTCTCTCTCAAGGAAGGAAAATCTTATCTCTATGTTGAATATTTATAAGCAAATGGTTCCCTCTTGCAAAGAAGGAAACAAACTTGAAGGAACATCAAAATTCAAGGCATGGAAGAAGAGGATTGATATTGTCCTAGAAGAACATGGAGTTTTCCAATTTTTCCAAGGTAAAGTACCTCAACCAGATGAAAATGATGTTGCAGGGAAATTGAGGTTCAGGAAGGGTGAAGTCGAGGCTCTAAGAATTTAATTTGAATCTCTTAAGGATAATTTGATTCCATTTGTTTCAAATTAGCTACATCAAAGGAAGTTTATGATACTCTTGTTAAATTGATCTTAATTAACAACTTTGGTCAAAAGATGTCTTTCAAAAATCAACTTTGTGATGAAAAAATGTCAATAGATGAATTTGTGGTCTCCTACTTTATGAGAATTGCTAACATAAGAGATCAACTACAAAGTATTGGTGAATTCATTTCTAAATATGAATTAATCACTATTGCACTCAATGGCCTACCATATTTATGTGATTCATTTGCAGTTGGCATTTGTGCTAGAAAGGATACTCCAAGCTTTGAAGAATTATGGACCTCCTTCACCCAAGAGGAATCTAGGCTTATTGCAAAAGGGAAGATCCAAAGACATGATGAAGGAGAATACCATGCCTTTTCTCTAAGATCTAGAAGGAATAATGATCGAAGGGGGTTTGGCTTTCAAAATATGAATGTAGGTAGAATACATAAGCCTCAAGGGAAAAGGGACTTGTCTAAAGTCCAACGTTATGAATGTCATAAATTTGGACATTATAGAAACAATTTTCCTGAAGCATCAAAAAACTGTCAAGAAGAGAAATGGAAAAATCCTCAAGGGTTAGCTCAGTTGGTTGAGTTTCCATTGCTAAGTACATTTCTAGTTGGGAGGTCACGGGGTCAAATTTCCTCGATGCCCTTGGGGTTAGGCCCTACTTGTTTGGCCGGTAGGTAGACCCTTTTGGGTTGATCTGCTTGGATTTTCCCATGGATGTAGCGGCCACCCAATGTCCGTGAACCACCTTAGAAGAAGAGAAAGGGAAAACATCATTCATTTACAACAGAAGATGAGGAATAGAACAAGAAAGTAAATTATGAAAGCTCTTACATGTTTTGTTTAAGATGATGATATATAGCTAATTGACAGTGGTGCATCAAGGCACATGACATGTGAACATGACCAAATCTCAAGTCTATTGAAAGGAAGTTCATATCACATGGTATAAATTGGAGACAAGAATAGCTACCACATTGAAGGCATTCGATCTGCATCTATTAAGCTAGAATCAACAGAGAGCGTTCATATTAACAACAATTTGGTTTCCATTTCATTTGTAGAAGAAAAAGGTGATAGAATAACCTTTATTGATGGAAAAGTAGTTGTATGGCCTAAAGGCTCTAGTATAGAAAATTCTAGAACAATTGGTGTTCATGAAGGAAGGTTGTACAAACTTTTAAATCAACCTCCTCAAGTTTTGACTCATATTAATATCAATCCATGTGAATTATGGCATATAAGGTATGCTCATCTTCATTGCAAAGCTTTTCCTTCATTAAGTCAAATGGTTTCAGGCATGGCCAAGGTGCAGGTAGATCATGAAGGAGTATGTAGGGGGTGTGCTCTTGGAAAGAATGTCAATAGATCATTTCCTAGCAGTGATAGTAGATCCAAATAAATTTTGGATCCAATCCATTTTGATGTGTGTAGTTCCATGCTTGTGAAATCTCTTTATGGCTCTCTATATTGGGTGACTTTTATTGATGACTACTCTCAAAAGTCATGGATCTATTTCATGAAGATTAAAGATGAATTATTCAACAAGTTCTAGGAATTCAAGGCCGAGTTCAAGAATATGTCAGAGAAAATGATCAAAATTTGAGACTTGATAATGGAGGGGAATACACTTCAAGAGGGATTGTTGCATTCTGTAAAGGAGATGGGATTAAGAGGGAGCTAATAGTTCCCTATAATCCACAACAAAATGGCATAGAAAAATGAAAGAACAAGTCTATTGAAGAATCCATCAGAGTTATGTTGTAAGATCAAGACCTTCCCAAGTTCCTATGGGAAGAAGCATTCATTAGTCACAAGCCAAAGATTGATCATCTAAGAATCTTTAGTTTCCCTGTCTACATTCACATTCCTAAGGACAAAAGGAAAAAACTTGACCCTTCAGGAAAGAAGGGAATCTTTTTCAGATATAGTGAATTGTCAAAAGCTTTCAGAATCTACATTCAAGGACAACATCAAATTGAAGTAAGATAAAATGTCACTTTTGATGAGAATGTTGCCTTCAAGAATTCCAAAGAAGTCCCCATTGACTTTGATGACAATGAAGAACCCGAGTCTCCTAAAGAATAAAGTCCAAGGAATTCCCATCCTTCAGAACCCCCTGTTGATCATCAAGAAGAACTTGAAGGACCAAGTGAACCTATGGACCCCATTGTTGTTCTTGAGAACAAGAAAATACCAGCATGGCTTAGAATTGCTCTTCAAGAAGCAAAAGGGAATGTAGCTCCCTATGGCATATTTAGAGAAAAACAATGTAAACTTTGAAACGAAACTATACTGAGTACCCTTTTTTTGAGGTAGAAAAAAACATTCGATTTTGAAAAGTGTTGATTCAAAATACACATTTTTTTTGGACCATATTTTTGACACTTTAAATTTCCTTATGTATCAAGTATGAACATTTTTTTAAATGGTAGTGATTTTCATGTTGATTTTGAAAAGTGTTGATGTAGCTTCAACCCTTTTCTTTAGAGAAATTATTTTTGACACTTGAAATTTTCTAATGTATTAAGTGTGGATATATTTTTCTCAAATGTTAGTTGTTTTCATGCGGATTTTGAAAAGCAACAACATTTAAAAAAATGCACATAAAATTTTAAGTAAAAATAACAAGAAAAAATTGTTAAAAAATGAAACAAAACAATACAATTAAAAAAAACAATTAAAAACAACAAAATCCTAAAATTAAATAAAAAACAAAAAAGAAAAATACAATTAGTTATAATATATTTTTTAAAAAAGCAATAAATAACAATTAAAAAGAATAATGAAAAAAAAACACCTAAATAAAATAAAAATAAGGAAAACAAAAGTTAATTGAAAATAAAACATTAAAATAACTACATAAAATCAATAAAAATAATTAAATTAAACTAAAACAAAAATACACACATTTAAAATAAACAAAAAATAAAAAAGAATCAAAATAAATAGTTAAATTAAAGTAATATAAAAAAATTAAAAATTGTGGTCGATGCTAGGCCCAGGGCCCATTAGGTTGTTGGGCCTAGCCGCCCCCTTCCGAGAATTAACGTTGGGCTGGGCAAGGTAGTGGCGGTTGCAACCAACCACCAGCCTCCCGTCACCCCTGCCCCAGGGCCCATTGGGTCGTTAGGTCGAGCGGGGGGTGGCAATGGGTCGCCAACCCCCATACCTAGCCCAACAATGCAATGAGCCCAGGGTCGTGGCATGTTGATCACACCGCTTCCCCCCCTCCCGCCCCACCCACCCGCTCCAGCGGCCCAATGGGCCCTAGGCCGATTGTTGCAACTACTAGCCCTCGTCCACTCACCCAACATCCCAACAGGCCCTAGGAGGTGGTTGGTCGATTCTCGGAATCGACCTGCCATGGCCCAGGACCCATTGAGCTCCGCGACCGTTGGACCAGGGGGGAGGGGTGGGTGGATTTTTAATTATGTTTTCTTATGGATAATTATAATATTTAAAAAACATGGTTTTTAAATTTTTTTTGAAGTTTTTTATTATTTGTATTGTTTTCATTTTTTTAATTATTATATATAATATATATTAGTATATATGGGGTGTGCTTTTTTATTAATTTAATTAAAAAAAAACAACTTAAATTATGTTTTGTTTACAAATATAAATTCTTTCATACATATATAAATTTAATTTAAGTTTTTTTATTTTATATTTTATTATTTATTATTTTATGTTGGATCTTTCAAGACATAACAACTTTTCTGTTTCGAGGCGTGTTTTTTGCAAAAAATAAAATGGTTTTAATTGATTATTGTCATTTAAAAAAAAATATTGAAAATTTACCCAAAAAAAACATTATTCCAACAAGTTGTTTTTCATGTTTTTTGGGGTTTTTTTTGCTAGAGTTCTCGTTTTGAGTCTACAATTCTCATTTCATAGTTTACATTGTTGAAAACAAGAAGTTAAAGAAGTAATCCAGGGATGCAGCTATGATGACTAAGCGCATCAATTTTGAACCTTCTACTTATGAAGAAGCAGAGAGACAACACGCTTAGAAGGACACGATGATGGAAGAGTATCAATCAATTATGAAGAATGGTATGGTAGATTATACCAAGGCCCATAGGAAAGTCAGTATATGAACTTGCCTCCATGGCTATATGATACAAGGAAACAAAGGAATTATGGAAACAATCCTATATGGCTATATGGAAACAAAGGAATTATGTGGAATTATGTCAGGAATTATGATGTAATCATCTTATTTTATTATTTCCACTATTATTTTATAATTTCTTAGGAGGCCAATTTTAGACCTCAAAATTCCACATAATTCCTTTGTTTCCATGGCTATATGATACAAGCCTCTACTTCTGAGTTGAAGTAGAACCTTTGGCTTCCATTTGAAATAGTTATATGGCATGAGAACTGTGGAAGGTGGAAACTCCATTCTTTCCAACAACGCCAATCTTGAATACTTGCAAATAGATTGTTTATGATCCATCTTCCTATCTCCCATAGGCTCTGATACCATGTGAAATTATAGCTAAACCTACACAGGTTGGAGCTAACTAAAAAACAATTAACAAAATTTTCAAAGAAAGAAGAAAGAATCTAGCTAGAAAACAATGAACAAAACTTGCAAGGAAAGAAGAAGGAAAATTAATAGAGAAAATAATTAATGAATTGTATTCCTACACAGAAAAGAAAATTATGAAATAATACAATTCCATGAAATATATTCTACATGGTTGAACTAATATAGTAATGAATCTAGAGAGATGTGAACATGCACTAAACAAAACTGACACTTGGTCCTAGTTAATTGGCCATATAGTCATCAATTAACTACCTCATGCAAGTAGAGATAGTCCAAGTTAACTTAAGTGCAATTAAATGTATGTTATGTCCAATACTACATGAGAAGCTTGATTTGACAATGCTTATAAAAGACGACCGGAAAAACAACTTGTCTATGCTTAAACTTTTATAGGACCAAAAAACTTTTTGGGTTGTTGGGTACAACTGAACATGCACCCCTTTACAAAGAACATCGTTTAAAATTAGGTACAAAAAATATGCAAAATGTTTCTCTAACTCACAATGTGACCATTACTCCATGACTTTATTTAACAAATTACAAATGCATTACATATGATCATTTACATATCATGACCATACATATTTTTTTGTTGTCAATTAAAGTCTTCCTTCTCACATTTGAAATGAATAATTGATGCACATCCACTTACCTTTGAATTTTATCATCATTTTTCACTCAAAGCTTAATTAATTTCAAGTAAATCATTTATTCTATGTGAGGATGAAAGAAAATAACAACCACTCATCTACATTTTTTTTCTTTAACTTCACCAATAAAACATTAGAATTCCATCAATAATTACTTGTTTTCACTTGTTTTTAAAAAATGCAAGATATATCAAATTAATTTTCCCACCCATAAGTGGTTCCACTAACACATTGCCAATGGGATTTCTCGTTCTATTTCATTTTCATTTTTATGTATTTCTCTCTCTCCCTATGCCCACACAGAAGGTTGTTACTTGTGGAAATAATATCAAAAATCAAGAAAATGTACTTACTTTCCTAGTAATTTCATAATCTCGAAAATGCCTTTGTCCACTTTCATTTAAATTTTAGAAACCCTTGTACAAAATTAAAAACCCCCAAATATTTTTCACTATTTTCACTCTCATCAACCCAGTAGCTTTAAATTCAAACACAAATATGAAAAACAACTTGAGTGGACCTAATGGTTAAGAGCATGTGTTTCCTCCTAAGAGGTCACAAGTTGAAAACCAGAAGGGGGTAGAGTATGTATGACTTCGTAGAATTAGCAATCAAATCACTACATGGAGGTGGATCTCTTGTCCCACAAACAAGGGGGTCTCATACACTAGTGTGGTGTCTGTGCGGAGGTGGGTCCCTTGTCCCACAAATAAGGGGGTCCCGTCCCTTGTCCCACAAACAAGGGGGTCTCATACACCAATGTGGTCTCTGTACAGAGGTGGGTCCTTTGTCCTCCCACAAACAAGGGGGGTCTCATACACCAATGTGGTATCTAACTTGAACATGACCATAAAATTAAATAATAATAATAATAATATCCCACTATTTCAAAAACCTTACTTGTCTCTATTTTGAAGGCACATTTTCCAATAAACCAATACTAAATAACTAATAACTAAAACTATTTATGCAATTTTACTTTTGAAATTTTATTTTTACCATTTTATTTTCCTCCGCTTAAAAACTTTGTAGATATGCCTTCCAACCTAAGTGATTCAAACTGGGCTTCACAAATATTAAAATATTAAATGAAATTCCAGTATCGACTGTCAATGTCCGTACAATGTCAATGCTCTGCTCTCTGCACCAGTTCTTCTGGCAAGCTCTCAGCAACCAACTTGTTCTCCCAAATCTAGCACATACAGTCATTGTTCCTTCGTTAATTCCTCTCCTTCATGGCAATAAGCAAGCATGCGATTAATGTCTCTCTGATCACAACAAGCTTTCATACTCTTTTAATAGTTTTCTCTTCTCATTACCATGGCTCTGATACTAATTATTGGTTTTATTCACTTGAAACAAACACACATATAAATGGATTACTATGACTCTGATACTAATTATTGGTTTTAATCACTTGAAATAAACACACATATAAATAAATTTGAATAGTAAAAAACAAAAGGCACAGAAATGATAGAATCTCAGAGGGGAAATTCATTAGATTATAATATGCTCATTTAATGCATAACTTGCATAAATTTATTAGAAGTTACAGGTTCAAAACTAGAAGGCCCACACCAGTAAGGTAGGCAAAAGGCACAAGCACTAGAAGCATAGGTGGCAAAACAGGAGCATCCTACGACCACCAGAAACAGAGATAGAGACAGAAGCAAGGTAGCATGTCCAAAGCATCTGAGTAAGCATGCATATCCAGTCAAGGCTAGAAGCATATCCACCAGTGTGACTAAGTAGATTGAATAGACCAAGCAAAGTACATATGCTTTTGTAAATTTAGCAGTCAAATTATTGCACGGAGGTAGATCCCTTGTCTCACACAAACAAGAGAGTCCCATACATCAATGTTGTATCTGGCTTGACAGTGATCTTAAAATTAGATAATAATAATAATAATAACCATAGACAATTCATGTAAAACTCAGTTATTCAATTTTAACTAACCACAACTATTCATCAGTATTGTAAAAATTACTCCAAAGAATAATTTTTATACCCAACCACAACATATCAATTATTATGTAAACATAACAATTGGAAACTCTTTAGTAATCAAAGCTTCAGAAAACAGAACAGTCTGACAATAATAACATTCACACATTTTCCAATCTACAATGGAGTAACAGTAATCTATCAATATAGTTGTAGTTGCAACGCCAAGACAGAGGTCTGATTTTATATAT
>APFE030168853.1:0-45269 GCA_000404065.3 Pinus taeda
TACAAAAATTACCTGCATCCGAATTCTAAATCACAAGAAAAATAAAAATGCGAGAGCATAACACATAAAACACATATACACAGAGATTTCCCACTGGGTCTCAAAACCGAGACTACCAGCTTGATTTTTCATTATATTCCTTTCAATGTTACAATACATATTTATACATGCGAAGCATCCAATACCATGGACCGAAAACCATCGCGTCCAAAACCATGGACCGAAAACCATAGGTAGGTTCGCCCAACCTAATATAGGGTCCAAAAAAAAAAATTCTCGGGGCGCTGCCCCGAACCCCGTAGACGGGGGCTACCCACCCCCCGCTGCGCAATCGACGCAACGAAGGGGGGGCTCCACCCCCCCTCTAACCCCCCAGTTCACTACGTAGGTTAGTCGTGGAAATAATATAACACAACCCAACAGATAGAAAATTCCACCCTTTGCATCTCTGGGATGAGGGATCCATATATAGATGTTTGTAGGGGTGTGAGCCAGCTTCTAGGATTTTGATTAGTGTCCTCTCTCTGATAGTCCTTAGTTCCACTTGGAGATTCATGATCTCTTACTCATCCCTTGGCAAATTCAAAGAGGCAAGTGTCACAGGAGAAGTTTCTAGAAAATTCCATGATCATCCACCTTGCAAACTGTCTCTGCCATTTGTCTACTCTCACCCATCGCACCCTACAGAAAGGATTTTTAGTATGCATCACACTTTTTGCATGTGGTAGATGAGATGCATTGCACCCTTAGCACTGAGTAGTCCGTATGGTCTAGTTTTGACCAATTCTGAGCAGTTTTCCATGGAGAACTTCTGGGAGATGATGTAATCAGCTGACCTTGTTCCTTTAGGGTGTGAAACAACACTTTTAGGGACTCAGAAGCCCTTGGTTTATGGACATATATGATTTGGGTTGCAGTGCCCAAATATGTCTCTAATAGTTCCCCCTAAAGCACGAGGTCGTAAATCTTTTGATGTCAGGTGAAATGCTTTATCATGAGGATCCGAGGTTTTTCAAACTGGAAGGTGACCTGTAATAAGATACAATACAATACATTATATTCATAATATTTCCATGATCTAGCTGAGGCAGGAATTCCCATGCTCAGCCTTATAAATTCATTTTCATGTACATAGGACAGACAACCGTCTATATGGCAGACTAATCATTTTGATAGAGCCATCATCCCTTGATTCAAATGTTCATTTGTGCACCAATGATGTACATTTGATGTCCTTATTTTCCTGAATATATCACAGCCCAGATGGATGAAACTAAATCTGGGGTCTTCAAACTCATTCAATCTTCACCCAAAGTACAAGTTGATCCATATGAAAAAATGTTCTGGAGTCGAACATGGAAAGACATCACCTGATTGCCAGCCAATGATGTAAGCTGTTAACAGGCGTTGGAGGAATCACTGATAATGATGATGAACCTCAAGGTACGATAGTAGAATTCACGTCGAGTGAAAATGCGATCTGGCATCGAACACCACGCAAAGTCTTTCGGTCGAAGGCCATTGATGTAAACATGTCGCTGAAAGTGAGAAACTTTCCATTGAGGCATGTAAGCATCAAAGTACTTAAAGGGTTGTTCTTAGGTCAACTTCTTGGATAATGAGCTGTCGTTGACAAGAAGTGACCCATCATAGGAGCGCCTTAATGAATCCCACATCTATGGCACGGAACGGAGCAAATGATTTTATGGAGGTGAAAACGATATGATGATACAGGGTTCAGGGTGGCGATCATGAAAGAATGAAGGGTGAAGGTATTGCAGCAGATGAGACACAAGCTGGGTTGGTGAATTCTCTGAGCGAATTCTCTTGAACATATTAGTGAAACTGAAGTGGATTGGTAGTGTTAACCCCAAGAATGGATGGTATGGTGAACCAATGGTGATATGACCGGTGAACAGAATAACCCAACCCGACTCAATCATGGTGATGGAGTGAAAGTGTCATGTTCAAGAGCGACTTGCTACCAATAAAGTTTCTTCATGTTTTCTTCCCAATTTTTCCCCGGTCATTGCTGACCATTACCTCTTTATTTTTGTCAAGCTCGAGGAGGATAAAATATGCTTGTTCTATAATTTGCCCTTCAGGAAAACCCGTTGCTATGTTTTAACAAGCCTAGCGATAGTGAAACTCATTTTTGTCTGCATGGACAAGTTTGTCACTATTGGTTTTAACAAGTTTAACGACAAATATAACTCGGCCCTTTTCCAATTTTAGAGAGTCTGAAAGGGGATGGAAAGTAAACTCCAGTAATCCTTTTTCGTCATATAATCCCTTGTCCAAAAAAGTATAAAATAATATGAAAGGGATGAATTTTCGATATTTTTAATGAGCCGAACAAGACAAGCGCTCGATCTTTTTATGTAATAATCCCTCAGGTCCAAAATTATTAAAATCTAGAGGAGGGATAGAACTTTTGAGAGCTTTAGCAAGCTGGAGAAGCCAATTGCTCGGCAATCTTTTCATATTTTACGAGTCAGATGAAAAGAGTTTAAAGGAGACTCGTTTTTTGAGGAACGAGTGATATTTTTGGGTAGCAACTGCTTCCAGGTAAGTTTTGGAATTTTCCAATCACAACAGTGTTATGAGGATGGCTAACAGAATCACTCATCGTAGTTGTTCTTCAAAAGGGTAAACAATCAAATGGAGGTGTATGATCGGCCAAAACAGACTGGAGGTGACAGTAAGAACACGACCAATGCTCAAAACCTGATGATAATGCATTCACAATGGTTATTTACCAGAGATTGGTTCATTTTTTAATGAGCTTAAACTCTGGTGGAACATATGCTCATTGATTAGGTTTAATTTTTAACGAGCTTGAACTTTTCATAAAACTGCTCATGATAATGGGCATTGATATTCGATTCGCTGTTAACACTATGTTGTTTTGACGGTCATACTACCTATTCAATTGCTCCATCAAACTAATTAGAAATGAGAATACATGCTTGAAAAATGAGTTAAAACACTAATACCCTACTCGAATTA
Organism: Pinus taeda; assembly: GCA_000404065.3. Lineage (NCBI taxonomy): Eukaryota > Viridiplantae > Streptophyta > Pinopsida > Pinales > Pinaceae > Pinus > Pinus taeda. The sequence goes on from APFE030168853.1 coordinate 3,010, forward strand.
CATGAAGAGTAATTTAAAAGTAGTTTTACCCCTCATTTTACCATTTCATTTGAATTTGGGATTGTTGGAGCTTTGGAGGTGTTTTCCCCCTTGATTTTCACTAGCTGATTTCAGGAGATTCTGCAGATGATTTTTGGTGCCGCCTGGACTAGGTAGGAGCTAAACCTGAGCTCTTCAGTTGCATTCTTTCCTTTTTGAATTCTGAGCATGTTTCCTTGTTTTCTTTTGCCTCTGGGGTTTGAATAATTTGTTCGACCCCCATCGCACCCTGTGTAAATCAAAAGGTGTGATGCATACTAGGCTGGCCATTGGCCAGTTAGTATGCATCTCACCGAGTACACAGCTGGGGTGCGATGGGTGCAAGGAGGGAAACTTGTGCACTGTTTTTTCATGGAAATTTTGCCTGTTTTTTGCCAAATCAGGATCCTGACTCTTCTCTTGTTTGTTTTTCAAAGATTCATCAGAGAAAAATTGTTGTTACATGGTGAGAATGCGAGCATGAAGAAGAGGACATGGTTGTTTTACATGATCCGAGTACAGTAACTGCATTGCGGAACTGTGGTTTGCTCAAGTTCTTCCACATATCTTGCATGAGGCAACAAATCAACTTGTTGCAAAATTTCCTTGATGCATGGGATCCTACCAACCAAGTGTTCCAGATCAGAGGCAAATCCATCCCCTTGACTATTGTGGACATCTACTTTTTGACCTGTTTATTGAGGCGTGGTGCCCCTCTCTCACTATCAGGTTCCGCCCGTGGGGGCGAATCCGTGAGGGATTATATTCACCAATATTGTAGAGAAGGATCTCAGTCGAGCACGGACGACAAGATCAACATCCGAGATGTCATTGACTGGTCCTTGAGGACTATCCTATTCACCTTTGCTAGAATGGCTGGTAGTTTGGCTCTTCACTTGGCCAATAGGTCCTATATGCAGTACGCCTTGGAATGCCTCGAACTGAAGGCGTTCAACTAGTGTGATGCAGTACTTCTGGTGATAAAAGAACAGCTTACCAAGGTGAAAAATGGACAATCCAAGAACTTTGGCTATGGTTCCATTTTGACCGCTTTCCCCTTGGAGAAGATCCCACTGATGCAGCCACAGTACATTTCACTTGGTTTGCTATCACTGACTGAGCCACAGATGTAGAGATGGGTTGACCTTATGGCCTGACATGCTGGTCAATCGTAGGTTTCTTTCTCTGATGCCTCCTTCAAGTGGTTCAACCATCAGGATATGGTTTATGCTGAGTGTCTGTATGCTGGTATGGATTTCTGGGGTGACCCATATTTGGCGCTACCGGCTAGCGAGCAGTGGAGTGTTATAGGTAAAATCTCTTACCATATTCCTTTTTATTGTTTTTATAATGTTCTTATGCTTTCTTTCATTCAAGACTAATCAAGACTCATGTGTTCATGCAGATATCAGACCAGTGTGACTAGCAGTGCGCCTGAGAGCACCAGTTGTCGTTTGAGCAGGAGAGGTTGTAGGGAGGGCTATACTTCACGACCTAGATGTGGCCGAGACTCTTGCAGCATTGCACGATTAGATCGAGGGTCTCACCCTTGGTATCTCAGATGCGAGGACTAATGAGCTGCCTATGAGATTATAGTGACATACTACTAGCATGCCAAGTCGATGGACTAGGCTTTTACATATCATTGCACAGGCGGTGACTTGTTATCACCAACAACATTAGACTAGGGTGCCCCCTATAATTTTGAGTCTTTGGGTCATTTGACCAATTTTGTCTTTGACATAGAACACTACGTGTAAACCATAAACAATTATATATATTTTTGATTTTCGGAGCTTTATTTTGGTTAAGTTATATGATCCTGATGCAAATATTGATGAAATGCTTTTCTTTTATAAATGTCGCAAATGTCTATCTAACACATAATTTGCCAATGAATCTGTTAATGTGTTTAAGTTTCTAGAAATATGTTGATATCGGATAGAATCAAACTGTCTTTCCAAAATCTTGACCGTTAGGAACATGCGATAGATAGTTGGATTCTGCATGGAATAGATGCTGGTGAGTTGTAGAATGACGAGTTGTGAGTCTAGCTTGACAATAAGTTGGTGTATGCCATGCACGATGGCATTAGAGAGGAGCTCTATCAACGCACTGTATTCAGCGATGTTGTTTCTTGATCAACCAATACATACCCCTCTGAAACTCACCAACTCACCGCTTAGATGAAAGATGGCCCAGGCCGTAGAAGATAGGTTCCATAAACTACAGCTCACTCTGTTGGCATATCCAACAAATGATTCCAATAGGTTCAACATCTACAACAAATGAAAAAGTGGATTACGCAGCCAAAACGATTACTCTTAGCGAAAACATAAATGTAACAAAAGCATATGAAGAGGTTACTACACTGAGTCAAGCATAGTAACACTTAAGGTACAACCCGTTTTAGAGTTACGACAGTGGAATCTCGTCATAGTCCACTAACTCGTAGGCTCCTTTTGCTAATACACACTTAACAATATAGGGGCCCATCCATAAAGACTGGAAATTACCTACTCCCAACTTATCAGACTCTTGGTCGTAAAGTAAGACCAGATCACCTTCTGAGAAGACATAGGGTTTTACATTCTTGTTAAACTGCACCTTGACTCATTTCTTATGTGCTTCATTAGCCAAGGTAGCATCACGATGGGATTCATCCATTTGGATTAATTCTAAGAAACAAGCCTCTTCTTCTGAAGTTCCAGGGAGAAGATCGACTGCGAGTTTGAGGGATGAGATTTTGCACTGAACTGGCAAGATTGCTTCCAGGCCATACACCAGTTGAAAAGGCGTAAACTTGGTCACCTTCCTCACCGATGTCTGGTATGCCCACAAGGCTGAATACAAGATTAGGTGTCAACTCCGTTTATGGACTCCAATCATCCTTTGCAGCATGTGCTTCAGGACTTTGTTGATTGCCTCAACTTGCCTGTTAGCTTGCAGATAATATGGAGGAGAGCTATTGTGGGACAGTCCTAATTTGGCAGCCAACTCAACCATCATGTGATTGCGGAAATGCAATCCATGATCTGTGAATATAGCTTGTGGAACACCGAATCTAGAGACTACATGATTGAAAAAGAAAAGAGCAGTTGTTTCATTATTGTTGTTTAATGTAGGCATCGCCTCGGCCCATTTCGTAAAATAGTCAACTGCGACTATGATATACCCATGCCCCCTGGCCGAGGTGGGGTTACATGTCATGAAATCTATGCCCCATTTGGCAAATGGCCCAACAACAACTATTGGCTTTAGAGGTGCGAGTGATATTCTGGTTTTGCGGTCGAAGATTTGACAAGCATGGAAACTTCTAACTGCGGTTATGCAATCCTTGAACATTGTTGGCTAGAAGTATCCTACTCATAAAATCTTTTGTGCTGTAGCGTAACCAGATTGATGCCCCCCACACGTGCCTGAATGACAGTCATTCAGGACTTTTTCGGCCTCCTTATAGGTGAGGCACCTCTGCAGAACTGTATTGATACCACGACGGTAAAGCGTATCACAAATGATCATGTAGTCTTTTGCTTGGTATTGAGTACATTGCTACTCTGAGCGAGAGGTATTAGACCTATATGTTTGGGTGTAGATATAGATGATTATATCTCCATACCACGGATTGCTTGAAGATATCAGAAACAAAGATTCATCCACGACTGTTTCTTTGAATGTTGAATCGTTGGACGACGATGGGAAGTCACATAGTAACTCTGTGAAAACCAGGGCTTTCTTTGATTTGGATTTTATGAATTCCATATCAAACTCTTGCAAAATTTCTATCCATTTGGAATATTTTCCCGCCAGTAATTGTCGTGACAAGATATATGTCATGGGGTTGCAATCTGACAAAATGGTAGTTTTTCGAAATAGGATATAGTGTTGAAATCTCTGTATCGTCTAAACAGCTGCGAGAGCTAGCTTTTCAACATAGGAGTACTTGGTTTCCATATCATTTAAGTTTTTACTTAAATAATATATAGGATGTTCAATTCTGTTGTCTTCTTGAACTAAAACCATTGCTATGGTCGTATCTGCTGCAGCCAGATACAGGTTAAAGTCTTTTTGAAAATTAGGAGCATACATTAATGATGCCTTTATTAGGGATTCCTTTAGAGCATCAAATGAAGCTTGCACAACTTGATCCCAGATGAAGTGTACTTATTTTTTTAATGAACGTGTATAACCTTTAGCAAGTTCAACATAATTTGGAATGAACCTCATCAGAAAGTTTTCTTTCCCTTGGAATTTCTGAATTTGAAGCAAATTTGAAGGTGGAGGCAAATCAATGATTGCCTGAACCTTACACGGGTCGAGACGAATCCCATCCTTTGAGACTACAAAGCCAAGTAAACGACCAGAACTGACACAAAACACACATTTGTGTGGATTGAGTCGTATCTTGTAGTGTCGGCAACATAGAAATATCGCTCTCAAATGCTGCAGATGGTCGGTCCGATTTCGCAAATGAGTTAGAAGATCATCGAGATATGGTTGAACGATGTTTTTCATGTCATGGAAGGATAATTCATTGCCCTCTGAAAGGTTTCCCCTGCGTTCTTTAAACCAAAAGGTAGCTTACGGTATGCGAATGTGCCCCACAAACAAATAAATGCAGTCTTTGACTGGTCCTGTGGGAAGATATTTATTTGATTATACCTGAAAAATCCATCCATAAATGAAAAGATTTCACATCCGGCCCATTCATCAATTACCTGGTCAATGAAAGGTGTAGGGTAGTTGTCTTTTGGACAAGCTTCATTTACATCCCTATAATTGACGCACACTCTAATCGTTCCTTGATTTTTCATTACAAGAACAATATTCGATACCCAATCGGTTAGAGGACCCGGGTAAATGAAACCAGCATGGAGAAGTTTTTCAAGTTCTTCCTTGATGGTAGAGGCTTTATTTGGTTGCACCTGCCGAAGCCATTGTCATACTGGTTTGACATCTGGATACATCTTAATTTCGTGTTCAACTATGATCGAGTCATTGCCTAGAATTTCTTCATATGACCATGCAAAGAAATCTCTGAACTCGCAAAAGAGAGCATAATATACTTCCAGTTCTGAAGGAGAACAAGAATTGCCAACATGAATATTCTATAGAACATTAGGTTTGTTCGAGATATTGATGGCAATAGTCTCTTCAATATTCGAAAATTTTCACTCGGAGTCCACCGTATTTACAGTATTTGATAGGAAATCAAAAACTGAAGGATGATCAAGGTCGCTGGAACAATCTTATTTGTAATCTAGAAGATGGGAACTATGGTGGTAATCTTCCCATGGTTCCCCATCAATCATCATTGACTGAACAATTCCTTCGTCTGTAGAATGTACATGTGACCAAGGATATGAAGAGGTATCATATTCCTTAGACCTATCTATCCAAACGCTTGATGAGCATTGATTTGGGTTTGCCTCCCATGCCGAAAAAATTGATTGCTACAATATTTCTATTGGGCTTGGAGGTAAAACCTCGCGATGATCCATGCTAATAACGTGATCAGACATCTTTTCAATGGAAGACACCATATTGCAGGTTCCCACCGTGGCCACTTCTGCTAGATTGTTTGGAGGCGGTAGGGCAAAAGTACCCATCAATGTAGGGTCTTTTAGTAGGCCTACTCCGATATTTTGAAGTGACTGAGAGCTTCCGTGGATCATCGGAATGCTTCCCGTAACTTGTGAACTGTTGGGGAGAAATGTTTGTTGGTTGATGATTGTAATTCCTCCTTGGAAAGGAAATGCAATCTTTTTGAAGTATGTCGACACAACAATAGCCATAACATATATCCAGGGCCTTCCTAGTAGGATGTCGTAATCGAGGTTTCCATCGATAACTTCAACATCAATTTCTACTTTCTTGCCCCCCAATTCTACTTGCAAGTTACTTAAAATCCCGTATGGAGTGTATGTTCATCCATCAAATGCTTTTAACATTGTCGACGATCACGACAAGGGTGGTGAGCCTAAAGTTTTCCAGCAACTCATCAACACAATCCATGTATATGTCCCCTCATCAATAATGATTCGATGAACAATTATGTTGAGGGCTTTCACTTGAATAAGGAAAGCAAGTTGAGCTGGTAGCTGTGGGTCATATCCTTTATGATTAAACGTCAAAAGATTGGAATCCACTGGGTCAATCCCACCTATCGCTGAAAATAGAGCCTACTTCTGGGAGGGGAAATTTTGTAGTACCTCAAGTTTCGACATAGTGGACGGCGACTGGGCCAGGTCCTCTACTATATTATAATTCTGTGCTACTCTAGCATGAGGATTAAATGTCGATTTGTGTAGTTCTTCCTTTGGCAACTTTATCATCAACTCAGGAAAGATGGGTGGCACACCTTCAGTCGAATTTGTTGTCGAACTAATAGGTTGATCAGTAGCCTTGTTGTTCGACAGTTGTGGATTCCCGTAATGTTTATTCCTTGTCTATATCAAAGAATCATTTTGCTATTTTGAAATCGACAACATAAGCACTTGGGATGGGGAAGCATTGTCACTAGCAACCAGATTGGTTCCTGGGTTTGGAAATGGATCAGTCAATATCGCCGAGGTTTTTGAATTCTTCAATAATTTTCTAAGCTCAGTTTTATGTGGACAATCTTTTGTCCAATGATCCTCATCACATATAAAGCATGGATGACTTGGTTTCCTTTCTCCAGAAGGGTTTGCTGAAGATTTTTTAGGAGATGACTCCTCTTGTTTCTTCTTTTTCCCTTTCTTTTTCTTCTTGCCTCCTGGTTGCTTTGGTTCTTTGCCTTCGTCAGTTGACATGGCATTTACCTCTGAGGTGAGAAGTTATTCATTTGCATTTTGACTAGAAACCGAACAAGCTTTCTTTTATGTAGCCTTTACGGTTTCGTGCTAGTCGTACCTATCATGCCATCACCGGCATGAGAGTCTTTGTTTTATTTAGGAGGAGGAGGAATGGAAAACTTTGGTCTAGGAGCATCACGTATTTTGTCATAGAGCGTGCCAGACTGAGTATAGATCAAGTCTAGATATTGCGCACAAGCAATGACTTGCACTTCAGTGACGACTCCTCCCTTTGCCACATCTTCTGTGATAAAAGGTAACAATGACTTAATAAACCGTTTAGCTAGAAACTGATTAGGAACATATGTTTTTACCATTCTATGACAACGTTGCCGCTCATGAATATGATCAGATATGTGGGTGGTAGTTGTTTGTTTGAAATTGGTAAGAAGTTTTGTTCTTGTTTTATACCTTATTAGTAACTGAAAATGGGTTAAAAAGGTTGTCGCAAGGGCACTGAAGTTATCAAATGAATCTCTAGGCAATTCGATGTACCCTTTTGTTGTTGGACCAATTAATGTTCGCTGAAAAAGGCAAAGCCTAATCAAATCATCATTGACAGTGTTGGATGAACACCATAGATGAGAGGTCATCACATTATTCAACGGGTCTTCACCCGGATTTCCATTAAATTTAGGAATATCTGACGGAAGTTTATGAGGAATCACTGGCCACCAAAGGGCATAAGTAATTGGATCGTTTGTTAGCCGATTTAGATCCAGTAACTCTAAAGTCACCACGAAGGGCAATTGTTGAATTAGGTTCGGTGAAGCATACCCAGGATAAGATGGGATTTCCTGGGAAAGGGGTCTTTGCATCCCATCATAATGCATTTTATGCTGATAAATTTGGTAAGGTTGATGGGCATAACCATTATGACATGATTGATGTTGACCATTTTGAATATACAGCTGCCCATTACTCACAAAGATTTGTTGCTTAGATCCTTCGTAAGCTTGTTGGAATTGCGGTTGTCGATATTGCACCAGCCATGGTTATGAAACCATTTGCTGTTGTCCAATACTGGTTGTTTGACCAAGATGAGGGGTAATAGTACCCATTTGAGCCTGGGTCACTCTAGTTAAGGAGCCACTAAACGGTGATTGTGGTTGCATTGTGGAGACAAGAGGTTCTTGTATTACGACATGAGAAACTTGAGGTTTGCATACAACACGCGATGCTTGTACTTGTGACACTGTCAAAATGGCTAGTGTAGTGGGGATACTTGACACAAGTAGACTTGGTTGCATTGAGTATACAACTCTTGGTTGTTGAGGCAGTATTGGAACCCAACTACTGGACATACTTCCAGCATGACCCAAATTTTGGCATTATGGCACAGGTTTGGGGCCATGGCACAGGTGTTGTCCTTGATGGCAATTCTCTTTGGTAACAGATCTCAGTTCAAGCTTTCAGAATGAAGGAAAAGACATATATGCAGGTTCATCTAGACGAAGAGGCGTATACACGCGGGTTAGGCGTTACAAAAGTGTGTATATGTTGGAGAACTTACCTTTGGTCTATGGTAGTTAGTCGTTGGTATTTTAACCTATGGTTTTCAACCATGGTACCTCGTTAGAAGTGTTGATCCCAAGTATTGGGTCCATGGTATTGGTTTATTATGGTTTTGGACCGTGGTATTGTGGAAGGCCTAAGACTATAAAAGAGGAAGGAGATCATGTGGCAAAGTACGATCTAAATTATTATTGAATATATGATAAAGTGCTAGATCTAGAATACTGGTAATTCGGTTATGGTGTGGATCTGGATCCGAATGGAGGAGGAACCTTAGCGCAAAGAGAAGGATAATTTCTATTTATGGGTCATAATCTTTAAGCTTGAATGATAGTATCTTTGTATGATTTTGGTCTATTATATGTGGCGCTTGCTTGATCTATAACATCGATAATATGGGTTAATTAGTGTTTGAATATATGAAAGAGCGAATTATCCTTTATAGATCTGTACGCAGGTTCAGTGAAGCTAAGGCTCTTATACACGCTAGTTTAGTGAATGTAAACAATGTATACGCAGGTTGTCCCAAACTCAGAGGCGTATGCATGCATGTTGCAGGTTATTGAAATAGCGAATATATTTTGAGTTGTGATCTAGCTACTTCTATTTATTGCTATTGTGTTCTGGGTTCAGATTTTGGTGTGTGGTTTCTGGTATTGTGTTTTGGGTACAGCTGTCAGAGAAGTATCTACTTGATTCAGATCTAATTGGTGAAAAGGAGATTCATTGATGGAGAAATTCTTGATGATTGATTGATGTCCATGGATCCAGTCTGAAAATTTATGAAATGTGGTCCCTAGAAGAAAGAGAAGGCTGTAGCCTTCAGTAGGCCAGCACCTACGTACTAGTATCTTGGCTAGTGCAAGAGCTAAAGGGGGTTGTAGCTCCCTTCCAAGGGAAGCTGGAGAATGAGAGAGGGTTGTAGCTCTCTCCAGGTTGCAGCCTGCATACTGGTAAAGGACTGCACCAGTACATTGTAAAAGAAGTTTCTAATTTAAAAGAAGATAGAGATAAATTGCAGCAGGTGGTTTTCACCCACATTGGGTTTCCACCTTATATCTTGTGTTCTTATGTGTGATTGTCTTTCTGCTCTGTTTTACGATTTCTAGTTACTAGTTATTTGAAACACGGATTAACAATCAACATCAAAAAGATAAAGTGAATTAAAATTTTTCTTTGTATACGCAGGTTTCCTTCTGCATATTTGTGTATATACGTAGGTTTAATTAACTGAAGTAGCGTATATCATTTGTTTTCTGAAAAGGGAATATTTGACATGAAAATACTGATTCACCCCCATCTCAGTATTATTTCCAACAATTGGTATCAGAGCAGGTCCTTCAGAAGAAGCTTGATCGCTTGAAGGAAGATCTTTCATCATGAGCAACTACGAGAGGGAAGCATCAATCAGGCCACCGATTTTTTATGGGACAAACTTCGTATATTGGAAGGTAAGAGTTACTACCTATCTTCAATCTCTTGGTACAGAAGTCTGGGATATCATAGATACAGGGTATACTTTTCCATCAGCAACTCCCATAGATTCGGCTGAGAAGAAGAAATATGAAACAAAAGCAAAGGCAGTCAATACTCTATTAGGATGTCTATCTCAATCAAAATTTGTTAAGGTTATGCAGTATAAATCCGCAAAAGAAATATGGGACAAGATTGTACTGATCTATGAAGGAGATGATCAAGTAAAATGAGGAAAACTTCAAACCCTCAGAATTCAGTATGAAAATCTCAGAATGCATAATGATGAAAGTGTGGCTAACTATTTCTTTCATGTGGATGAGATTGTTAATTGTATGAAAAACTTGGGTGAAGAAATAAAAGAGGTTGTTGTGGTTGAAAAAGTTCTAAGATCTTTGTCCCCTAAGTTTGAATCTAAAGTTTCTGCAATAGAAGAAAAGGAGAATCTACGAAACCTTACAATGTCGCAGCTTCACGGGATTCTAACTGCTTATGAAATGACGAAAGGAGGACCATCACACTAGAGAGATGTGGCTTTCAAGGCTTCAGGCAAAGGAGACTACTATGAAGAGGGAGAAGAATCAACTTTTGTCAAAAACCTTCAACGAGGTACTGGAATATTTAGAGTTAAGTTACCATTCAAATGCTTTGCTTGTGGGAGATTCGGTCACTATGCTGCCGAATGTCCTCATAAGGATAAAACTGACAAAGGAAAGGAACCTGTTAGATGGAACAAGAAACAAAATGTAACTAATAAAAGTTACTACACTCATGGAGATAGTGATTGTCTTTCAAATAGTGATGAGGATGAACGAGGTAATGACTATAAACTTTTAATGGCCGTTGAAGATGATGATTACATGGATGCTAGATGTGGATGGCTTTTATGAAGAGATTTCTAGACTCAAAACATGTTTAGAAGAAAAGAATGTGATCATTGATACTCTGCAATTCCAACTTGATGAAAAAAGAAAAATTTCTTAAGAAGTTAGAATGTGAAATTGTTGGCCTTAGAAAAGAAATTGAGAAAACAAAGGCTCTTAATCTTAAATTTTTTAAAGGATCTAAAACTCTAGATGAGATTATCAATGTACAACGTTCTCCACTAATCAAGATTGGTCTGGGGTATAATGGAGAAGCATCTCAAGCATCCACCTCAAAGAGTTATCTTGATGCAACAAGGAGGAATGAGCAAAAGCCTAATGGAGATCACCAAGTAAAATAGGGACAAATTACATCAAGAATAAACAAAGACTACTAGGTAAATCAGGGGCAATCCACCTTAAGGATGAACAAAAGCTACAACCAGCCACAGGTAAAATCTTCTCAATTTGCCTCACGAATGGATGACAATAGAAACTACAATCATTTGATAGGTAGATTTGATAATCGGAGGAGTTTCTTCAATGGTGAATGTCTCTCTTTCCATAACTTTGGCCACAAAGTAGCTTAATGTGTCGCCTATAAGACAATCATGACTAGGGAAGCCCAAAAACAAAGAAGTATGGATGGAATCACAAAAGGGGCCTATAACAACTTTTCCACCCTTGAAAATGAAATTGAATGTTCTATTTTTAATAACTTCGGTGATGAAGATTCTGAATGCAGGAGAAGGTTTTGGAAGACAACTCAGAAGGAACAAACCTAAAGTGCCAGAACATGGAGAATGAAGGAACCCCAACCATAAAGATGTGGGATAGATTTATATGCAGAAGGACAAGAAAATCAATGGTACATTGATAGTGGATGTTCAAAGCATATGACAGGTGATAAAGAAAAACTTGAATCATATAGTGTTTTAGAAAAGGGAAAGAAAGTTTCTTTCGGAAATGATACCCTACCGTCATAAAAGGAAAAGGCACTGCTCAATTGAAAGAAAAGGTCAAAGCTGGAAATGTTTTGTATGTTGATGGCTTGAAGCATAATCTATTGAGTGTCAGTCAGATGTATGATCAAGGAACCGAGGTAATATTTCGATCAAATGGGTGTAGTGTTCATGATCTTGATACAAGAGAAACAGTGATCGAAGGCAGAAGAACTCCAAATAATTTATACATGTTTGAAGAAGGACAACAACAATGCTATTTGACCAAGGATGATGAACACTATTTATGGCACCAGAGGTTGGGGTATCTAAGCTTCTCACAAATAAGGAAAGCATGCAAATACCAGGAAGTTCGTGGTCTTCCGGATATCAAAATTCCAGACAACACTATATGCAAATCATGTCAGTTTGGTAAACAAACCATAACTAACTTCCCTGAGAAGGAAGGATCAGCTAGCAGGCCTCTTGAGCTAGTCCATACAGATGTATGTGGTCCATTTATGACAAGGTCACCTCGAGGAGAAGAATACTTTATATTATTCATAGACGACTTCTCCAGGATGGTTTGATTAGAACTTATGAAGCACAAAGATGAAGCTTTCGACAAATTCAAATCTTTCAAAGCCTTGGCTAAAAACGAATCAGATCACAAAATTAAGTGCCTCAGGTCTGACAGAGATGAGGAGTTTACCTCAAATGAATTTTTAGATTTCTGTGAAGAACATGGAATAAGAAGGGAATTCTCTACAGCTAGGACTCCTCAGCAAAATGGAGTGGTGGAAAGGATGAACAGAACGGTTCAACAAATGGCTCGTGCTATGCTTGATGAGTCTGGAACTCCTGCAACCTTCTGGGGTGAAGCTGCATTTGTTGTGGTTGTTATTCTCAACAAAAAAAATGTCTGAGTGAATAGCACTCAAACTCCTCATGAGCTCTGGTATGGTGAGACTCCTTTGGTAAAGCATCTCAAAATTTTTGGAAGCAAATGCTATATTAAGAATAATGATGAACAACTTGGAAAAATTGAACCTAGAGCAGATGAAGGCATTCTTCTTGGTTATTCTCCCCATATAAAAGCATATAAGTGTTACAATAAAAGACTTCGAAGAATTGTTGACAGCACTGATGTAGTGGTTGATGAAAAAGGATACATTCCTAGGCAAGTAAATTATGAAAATATCGAAGAGGATGAAGACTACCCTCAAAATTAGACTGATGATGAAGAAGAATCTCAAGAGGCACCAGAGGAACAGATAAGGATAGAAGAGAAGACTCCATCCATGTATGTTTAGAAGAATCATCCAGAATATCAAATTTTGGGGCAAAAGGAGGCAGGTATACAAACAAGAAGAACAATTGCAGAAGCTTCAAGCTATTTGGCTTTGCTCTCCTCCATTGAACCACAAAATGTAAAAGGGGCATGCAAAGATGAATACTGGCTCAAGGCAATGGATGAAGAACTTGAGCAGATTGACAGGAACAACACTTGGGAGTTGGTTCCTAGACCAAAAGATAAGAATGTCATAGGAACAAAATGGATCTTCAAGAACAAGTTGAATGAAAGTGGGGAAGTTATTAGAAACAAGGCTAGACTTGTTTGTGAAGGGTATGCTCAACAAGAAGGAATAGACTTTGAAGAAACTTTTGCTCCCGTTGCTAGACTTGAGGCCATCCGAATGTTCCTTGCTCTCTCAAGCTTTCAGAAGTTTAAAGTATTTCAAATGGACGTGAAATCAGCCTTTCTGAATGGAGACTTAGAAGAAGAAGTGTACATTGAGCAACCAGATGGTTTCATTCTTGGGAATGACCCAAATCTTGTATGCAAACTAAAAAAGGCTCTCTGTGGTCTTAAACAGGCTTCAAGGGCTTGGTACTATCATTTGGACAAATATCTTCATCAACAAGGATTTTCAAAAGGATCAGCAGATAGCAATCTTTATATAAAAATTGAAAATGACAGATTGCTAATACTTGTTGTGATGTAGATGATATTATCTTTGGTAGCAATGAAGAAGCTGTGAGTCAAAGTTTTACCTTGGTGATGCAGAAAGAAATCGAAAATGTCTTTGCTTGGAGAACTGACATACTTTCTTGGATTGCAAATCCAACAAATTGAAGAAGGTATCTTCTTGTCTCAAACGAAGTACCTCAAGCAGATTCTGAAGAAGTATGGCATGGAAGATTCAAAACCAGTATGTACCCCTATGGTTACAGGCTGCAACCTCAGTGTAAATGATGAATCAGCAACAGTGCATCAACCAACCTATAGATCCATGATTGGAAGTCTACTTTATTTGACAGGTACCTGGCCAGACATCATGCATGCCATGGGAATAGTTGGAAGATTTCAGGCAGATCCTAAGGAAACTCATCTTCAGGCAGTGAAGAGAATTTTCAAGTATCTTCAAGGAGCTTAAAACTATGGCTTATGGGATCGAGGAGCCTAGCCTACAGGTAGGTGGACCAAAGGGAAGGGAGAAGCTCGCAACCTTATTCATGCCACTTGGCATGATCGGGGAAAACGGGGGTTCGAACTTGCGACTTCTGGCGTGACAGACCAGCACTCTAACCGACTGAGTTATTTCCCCCTTGGTATCCTAGAGATACAGATCTCACTCTTCATGCTTATACAAATGTAGATTGGGCTGGAAGCGTGGATGACAAAAAGAGCACAAGTGGTGGTGCATTCTTTATGGGTTCCAGATTAGTATCTTGGTTCAACAAGAAACAAAGTTCGATTTCTTTATCTACAGCTGAAGCGAAATATGTGGAAGCTGCATCTTGCTGCACTCAACTCCTCTGGATGATGCAAACCATGCAGGATTTTCAGATCACTTGTACACCACCTATCTCCATCTTATGCGATAATACAAGTGCAATCAGCATTTCAAAGAACCTCATCATGCATTCAAAGACCAAGCACATACTGATCAAGTATCACTTTCTCTGGGAACAATTGTTGGAACAAAAGGTCAAATTGGAGTATGTTCCTTCTAAGGAAAAAGTTGCTGATATTCTCACCAAACCACTACCTAGGGAAACTTTTGAATATCTCAGACAGAAGTTTGGAGTAGTGGATGCATCATCTTGTTGTTAAACTTGTCTATTTTAGAGAAGAAGTGGTGTACGCGTGTTGCCTGAGGAGGATCCACGTACATACACCGGTTTCTTTAGAAATAGTCACGTAAATGGAGGTTTGATGGATATCTATAGGGACAAGCTCTGGTTAAAGATATCCTGATATAGGCCATCTTGCACAGGTTCAGGGGGAGCAAATAAAATTCTAATGATGCATTGTTGGCATTATCTTAGAAGCTTTTGGTTCTAGTTCATAGCTGTTGTTGGTGGAACAATTGCAGAGGGAGAACAGAAGGAAATCATGATTGTGATCTAAATGGTGATTGACAGATGCTGCTGCTATCAATTATTGATGACATTCATAAGTTCTGCTCTAGATATTTCGTCTCTATGTCATGTATCTCTTTTATGGTGTCAAGGTCATGTAACAGCCTATTTTGGGTTCCCCACTATGCCTGGGATGAAAATGTAATGTATTTGGTTGTCATATGTAAATTTCTGGATGATCCCCACTTGTTTGGGTGATGGATGTAAGTATTGAGTCTTTTGGTGTTAAGAAGGTCTTTTATGTCATCGTTTTTTCTTGAAGAACATCTTGTTGCAGATCTTGCCTACAGTTAGGGGGAGCATGGTCAGCACAGCAGGGTAGAATTTTTAGCATGTATTCAGGGGGAGCACAACCCTTTGCCCTTGATGACAAAGGGGGAGAATGACTTTTGAGGATCTTGGGGTTGCCATCAAGTCCAAAGGGGGAGATTGTTAGCATTATGGCACAGGTTTGGGGCCATGGCACAAGTGTTGTCCCTGATGGAAACTCTCTTTGGTAACAGATCTCAGTTCAAGCTTTCAGAATGAATGAAAAGACATATACGCAGGTTCATCTAGACGAAGACGTGTATACATGCGGGTTAGACATTACAAAAGCGCGTATATGTTGGAGAACTTACCTTTGGTCTATGGTAGTTAGTCCTTGGTATTTGAACCTATGGTTTTGGACCATGATACCTCGTCAGAAGTGTTGATCCCAAGTATTGGGTCCGTGGTATTGGTTCATTATGGTTTTGGATTGTGGTAGTGGAAGGCCTAAGACTATAAAAGAGGATGGAGATCATGTGGCAAACTACGGTCTAAATTATTATTGAATATCTGATAAAGTGTTAGATCTGGAATACTGGTAATTGGGTTATGGTGCAGATCTGGATCTGAATGGAGGAGAAACCTTAGCGCAAAGAGAAGGATAAGTTCTATTAATGGGTCATAATCTTTAAGCTTGAATGATAGTATCTTTGTATGATTTTGGTTTGTTACATGTGGCGCATGCTTGATCTATAACACCGATAATCTGGGTTAATTAGTGTTTGAATATCTGAAAGAGCGAATTATCCTTTATAGATCTGTACGCAGGTTCAGTGAATCTAAGGCGCGTATACATGCTGGTTCAGTGAATGTAAACAGCGTATATGCAGGTTGTCCCAAAATCAGAGGCGTATGCACGCATGTTGCAGGCTATTGAAATAGTGTATATATTTTGAGTTGTGATCTGGATGCTTCTGTTTATTGTTGATGTGTTCTGGGTTCAGATTTTGGTGTGTGGTTTCTGGTACTGTGTTTTGGGTATAGCTGTTAGAGAAGTATCTACTTAATTCAGATCTAATTGGTTAAAAGGAGATTGATTGATGGAGAAATTCTTGATGATTGATTGATGTCCATGGATCCAGTCTGAAAATTTATGAAACGTGGTCCCTGGAAGAAAGGGAAGGTTGTAGCCTTCAGTAGGCCGGCACCTACGTACTAATATCTTGGCTAGTGCAAGAGCTAAAGGGGGTTGTAGCTCCCTTCTAGGAGAAGCTGGAGAACGAGAGAGGGTTGTAGCTCTCTGCAGGTTGCAGCCTGCATACTAGTAAAGGACTGCACCAGTACATTGTAAAAGAAGTTTCTAATTTAAAAGAAGATAGAGACAAATTGCAGCAGGTGGTTTTCACCCACATTGGGTTTCCACCTTATATCTTGTGTTCTTATGTGTGATTGTCTTTCTGCTCTATTTTACAGTTTCTGGTTACTGGTTATTTGAAACACAAATTAACAATCAACATCAGAAAGATAGAGTGAATTAAAAGTTTTCTTTGTATACGCGGGTTTCCTTCTGCATAGTTGCGTATATACGCAAGTTTAATTAATTGAAGTAGCGTATATCTTTGATTTTTGAAAAAGGAATATTTGACTTGATAATACTGATTCACCCCCCCTCTCAGTATTATTTCCAACATAAAATTCTGTTGCAAACTGTCATATGGTTGTTCTCCTGGAGGGAACAATGAAAGGACATACTTCCCCCCATACGGCGGAAATCCAGTGCTCAAAGGAATGATTGGCCTTTGGGGACTGGACTGCCCAAATTGATACTATTGAAAAGGATCAATTTACTGAGACTCAACATAAGATATTCCAGATATTATTCCGGACGAACAAATGGGAATAGACCATACTATCAAAACAGTCCCTAGATAGACTCCATCTAGCAGTTGAGAGCTAGTTGGGAAAGATGGTACACTAGCAAACATTGTTGGAGTAGTAGCAGGAGGTTCTGCTACTGCTGTGTCAGATGACACAGTCCTAGATGTCGATGGTTGTTCAGACATATCTAGTCTATCCAAAATATTTCCTAGCAATTCTAAAGGAACTTGCAATGAAGGGAGACTAACTTCTTATGAAGAAGGATATAGGGTGATCCCAGCTCCAAAATGCAATGGAGTACTGGATGGAGGATCCTCCACAATCTCTTCTATAGCAATCAATGCAGGTGGGAGAGGTAGACCGTCAGGTCCGTAAAATATTTCTGGTACCAAAGAAGGTATAGACTCTGCAGCGACAGATTTTGAGGGGTAACACCTTCTAAATCAACTGTAGATGGAGCCGGTTTAAGAATAGAAGTGTTTACCATTACACTAGGATCAATTCCAATGTCCTCTTGTGGTGGCAGAACTTCTTCTATAAAGGCAGAGATACCAGAAATGGTTGGGGTAACCGAAGTCTCTGAGGATGCTAGAAAACAAGATCCAAGCAAACCAGGGGACTTTGATCTGGTTAAATGTGTTCACTTTGTCTGGAATGGTTTCATTTCCAGAGTCAAAGATAGTTGACTCATTAATCTCCGTGAACGATGAGGTTTCGATTAAATTTCTTCCACAATTTTGGATTACTCGATCAACTCAAAATAAATGGGAAAAAGTGATTCCGAATTAAATGAATTTTAGACATTTTGACACAATTTGCTTTTTCAATTTTTAAGAGTCGAGAAAAAGCTAAACATGACTCTAGTCGCCTTTGATTTTTAATGAGCCTGAAGTGACAAGTGCTCAGATGGACCTTTTCTTTTAAGGAGTCTAAAAAGGAATGAAAGAGACTACTCTGGAAATCTAGACAGAGGGATTACCAAACCAATCAAAAAACTACAGAATACTTTTTACGGTACGACAGTCAATCTTCCCGAATGCTATGTTTAGTGCATTGCGATTGATAGGGCAATAGACATGGCTTCCTAAGGATAAAGGATATAGCCTATTGTGGTCTCCCGATATATACTTGACGGTACGTGGGAGCACAAGTCCGTACTGGCACTTGTCGTCTCAAAGAGGAGGAATCACCCAACCTACGATGAATGTGATAGTTACTAGGTTTTACAATGCCAGAATACATCTCTAGCACAGACTTCTAAATGTTGTGCGTTAGATTCCAAAGCGTTTTTATGTTCATTGAATTTATTTTACAGTTGATCTTTCTTAAGAAGTTTGCCTTTAAGGTTCACCACATGATGTAGATATACAATTACTAAAATGCAATCTAAGACGATAAACAATCATTTATTCTTCTTTTTGCAATGAAAATCCTAGCTACTAAGGAAAGAGAAGCGAGATTCTTTCAACATAGAGTAGAGAGCATATACTAGATGCATTGTCCTAAACCAAAATCAACAAGTAATCTAAATGAAAATTCACATGCATCTATTTGTTTTTCACTTTCTTAATGTGTGAATGACAAAAATAATGCTAAGTACAAATCTGAATTATCTTTTCAAAGCGACAATACTAACAATTTTCTCTTCGAAATACGAAAGGAAGATAATGACAACACTTTGCAATTTTGAATTGAAAACTGCTTTCGACACTTGAGAAACTATTAATTCAAACCAAATACAATAGTAATAGTGTAATCGACCATAAAGAATAGTAGGATCCTTTTCTTTGACTGAAAATGACACTTGCGACACTTCCAAATCAAAAGACAATACTTCGACTAAGCTACTTCTTTGTAAAGTAGAACTGTAAATGGCAAACACTACATAAAAACATTCACAGTTCTTTGTACAATGGAGTCACCATTTTGTTATTAGGAAATCTAGTGTCCATGTAGAGCTAGTAGTCCCACTAAGACGGGTAGCTATCTTAGAAACAAACAAACTAAAGTTACTTTCGTTTTCCTTTATGAGAAGTAGATAGGGGAGGAGCAAAGAATACCAACCTCAATCTTTCGCTTGGTTCCTTGCTTGTTCCTTCTCCCCTCTGGCAGATCTTTGCTGCTCCTTCCTTACTTACCCCACTTCAAAGAGTACCTGTAAAGTCAAAGCATCATAATATCTTCAAAGTACTAGGATCTACAATCATAAACAATATAGGATTAGATATATATTGACCAGAAAAATGCATATATCATCAAACATACAAGAACGTGGAGGAAAACTCGAATAGCTTTATTAATAGAAAGAGTAGAAGAGAGTGATTGCAACCCATTGATCTGGCCCAGTGTCATCCTCCTAGCATGAAAGCCCTTCTTCACCTAATGAAAGGCTTAGATCACCCAACACTATGATGTTCCACTAGGAAACCAACAAAACTTCCTTACAAGATACAAAATTCCCCCCTTTGGATCTCTAGGATGATGGATCCATATATAGATGTTTGCAGGGGGGTGAGTGAGCTTTTGGGATTTTTATTAGTGTCCTCTCTCTGATAGTTCTTGGTTCCACTTGGAGATTCATGATCTCTTACTCATCCCTGGGAGAATTCAGAGAGGCAAGTGTCACAGGAGAAGTTTCTAGAAGATTCCATGATCATACACCTTGCAAACTTTCTCTGCCATTTGTCTACTCTCGCCCATAACACCCTACAAAACGGATTTTTAGTATGCATCACACTTTTTTCATGTGGCAGGTGAGATGAATCACACCCTTAGCACAGAGCAGTCTGTATGGTCCAGTTTTGACCAATTCTGAGCAGTTTTCCATGGAGAACTTCTGGGAGATGATGTAATCAGCTGACCTTGTTCCTTTAGGGTGTTGTTGAAGCCCCGAAAATCGGGTCGACAACAAGGGGGATACCCACCCGGTCCGGACCTTGGTTGG
Organism: Pinus taeda; assembly: GCA_000404065.3. Lineage (NCBI taxonomy): Eukaryota > Viridiplantae > Streptophyta > Pinopsida > Pinales > Pinaceae > Pinus > Pinus taeda. The sequence goes on from APFE030168853.1 coordinate 23,153, forward strand.
CAGCTCCTTATCCATTTGGTATAGCGGGTCCAACTGGGGATGACGAGACCAGTTTCCCGACCTTGGGTGTGTGTGTGTGTGTGTGTAGAGTTTGGACTATGCTAATCTAAGGGGAATTTAAAGAAAATCTAATTTAGAATCTTTAAACTAACACTATGCTATTGTAGTCTAATAATAAACAACACATCTAATCTACACTAATGTGGGGTGTATGTCTTCTATTATGCGATCTAAAAAGATTTCGAATAATAGCTGGTAATAAAGATCATTCAGCTATCATAAGAATAGAAATTATTAAAGATAAACTATTTTGCATAAGAAGTTAGGCAAAACAGTTATGAGCAGTATATCGCATAATAAGTTACTTATATGTCAGATACAAACAATATTACTCTACCGTACAAAAGTGCCAAATGATAACCCATACATTCATATAATGACATATAAACAACTGAAACTATAAATCACTTAAAGAACATAAGCAGAAATAGTCAAGAGATAAAAGTACCATTTATGGCTGGTTCCACTCATAAGCTTCAAGTAACAATGATTTATCTCTCCTTGTTCTAACATCTACTAAGAGTACAGAAGTGCAACATCAGTGGCGGATATCAGACACAAACATTAATAAACCTTGATCCATCCATTCATCAAAACCACCTCTGAGGGCGCAAAAGTGCATGTTCTGAGGACGAGTTTTTAACAAATCTCCAGACCCTTCTTTAAATGCATGAGAAGGGTTTAAATACTGCTAACTAATTAACTTGATTACATAAATTTGGGATCCGGTTTTCAAATGACCGTCCCTCTGATAAAGCAAATTATTTCTAAAATTAAATATAACTTTGAACTATTTTTGTATTTGCTCCTTAGTGTTGTGAGTGTGCAGCATTCGTCTGAGAAGAGTCGGTTGGTTGCCTTTCCCTTTGTGCGTGTTATAAAAATAGAAGTAACAAGGGTCGGCACCACTTTTTTGATAAACTATCAGATATTTTAGAGAATCTCCCGCTGACTGAATGTATACTTGGTAATAACTCGAATTTTTCTCAAACTGGATCTGCTTTTGCTATTTTGGTTTTCTGTCTTCGTGAATGACTTGATGAGTCAGAAGACTTTACTTTCCGAGCAATTCTCTGGATTGGAAACTGCCTTTGTTCTTCATTCCGGGCTTTTCTGTCGTGTAAGCTTCAGGTATCTTTGTAGTCATGCTGCTTTTGTGCGCCTTTGATTCTGAGCTTCAGATGGCCTATCGGTCGTTAGCATTCGCTCAGTGATACTCTGGAATTTGTAGTCCTATCGTATGTGGTTCCTGCTTCTGAAGAAGTCTCTTCTATGGCCTCTGAGCATCGGCGCTTTCCTCTTTTCCTTAGATGTTTCCTGCAAAAGAAAAAAAATTACTCCATTTTATCTCCTGTTTTATAGTTTGCGTGAAGGAAAAGAGTAAATGAAAAATAAAGTTTGATATGAAAACTTCAGATCTTGTGTGTGTATAATCATGACATTCAAAGTGAACTGACTCTTCGAAAAACGAAAAGTAGCCATTCGTATGATCATTAATTTCTTTTTACAGGTGCACACCTAATTCTGATTAAAGGACAACTTTCCTTGAATGTTGTGCTAAGCAAGACTTCACGTTCGTCGCAGATTGCAGATCGTAGATTTGTATTATAGCATTGTGGTATCGCAATATCGGATCATTGCAGATTGTGGATCAGAGATCGCAAATCGCAAATCGCACATCGCAGATATTAGTCATTGCGTCTTACTCTATGCGGCTGCTGCGATATGCGACGTCGCACATCGGCTGTCGGGGATTTCTTAAGCCTCTCTTATTAAGAGCACTCATGGTAGATGTGATGCGATGAGTTTAGCATCGCTTCTTCGTGGTTTGATACGCTTATAACAAGAAGTGTTTCCTTTGCTTTGCTGCGATAAGATTCTAAGGAAAAACAAAAATATTCAAGGGGAATTTGATTAATTTTTTTTACTAAGGGTCCCCCATTTGCTCGGTGTTGTTGCTAATACCAAAAAAAAGAGGGGGGGTTGTTGGTGACCACAACACAAGTGTACATATATTTTTTGGAAACTGATCCTCACCCATATTTTTGAGTCAATTACCTGGTAGGAGTACCTAGCCTCCCTTCGTTGGAGTTCAATATTTAGTCATCTCATTCCCACATAATTTATCAGCGTTTGTTTACCCATCCATTGTGATAATCAGAACATGCATTAACCTCCCTTAGATGTCCTCCCAACCCTAGGGGCTTATCCCTTAGAGTTATCATTTTGACTGCCACCAATAGCATTATAGTTCCAACCTTAGGCAGTTTCCTATATCCATCTTATACTGGAAATCTCTATTATCATGCCTTTGACCCATCAAGTTACAATACCCACCTCATCTTCATAGGGATTTCCTGGAATCATTTTTATGAGCAATTAGTTCTTCCTTTCTATTGACATCAACACACATCTTCCAAAATCAAAAGTAGTACCTTGGTTGTTCCTCACCTTTTGTTGGGAAAATATTATGTGGAATAATGAGAACCCTCATTACCCATTGATTTCACTGGTCCCCCTGATGTTTGACACCAACATAATTTTTCACGTCAGAGGTGTATCGTAATTTGTGACTAGTGTATCATAATTTGTGACCATTGCAATTATCCCATTTAGTCGAAGACCCATCGGTCTAGATCCCACCTCCTTTCACTGTTCTTTATATCTGATGCATGGTGTCACCTAGTTCTTTCTATTTTTCATTTATGCCCCTGAGGGCAAAATAAAATATCTTCTTCAACTAACAACACATCAACCACTTCAATGTTGTTTTGATAGGATTTTCCTGTGTATTTGTAATATTTCAGCCATATTAATGAGCATGGGACATGCACACTTTGTATAGACACCTTTGTATCAGTATTTATTTAGAGCATGGTTTTCCTTCAATTCTTAGTCAAGGTCATTTCCCCTACTCATCTCCACAACAAGCTTCTCTCTAAATAAGTAAGCAGGACTCATCATCAGCAACAACAAAATGTGATGTATTTCAACTATATGCTTTCTCTTAACCTCACACATTAGGGGGAAATTGTTATTATGAAAAAAAAATGATAAACTCATTTGTACACAACATATGGCACCTAGAGTCAGTAAGTAGCATGTAAAAAGGACACATTTCAAGCTGAAAACATTATGGAAATAAAAATCAAAAGTATTTTCTAAGATTGACTTTAAAAATCATCCGTCGTAGGTGCTCTAAAGACATATAATTTCACCCTTGCAACATTTTATTCTATAGCTGTGAGGGTCGCAAGAAGTTAGTCAACATCTCAGGAGGTGCACTTTCTTGAAAAACACTCAAAATCTTGACATGGTGGGCTAACCATTCAAGCCTTGAGCTCCAAGAAGCCTTAATGGCAAGAGGATGGTAGCTCTCATCTCATTTCTGAGCCAACCAACCTCATTGATGGGCCAAAATAGGGAAAGACTATTCAAAAATTCTATAAATGCAAGAGCATAGAGAGCCAAAAACAAGAAGAAGTTGTGAAATATTATGCTACCAAAATTTCTCGAAAGAAATCAAGCATAAAAATTCTAAGAGAATTCCACCATTTTAGAGAGTTTTATTTGCTTCTTTGAGAATGCAAGAACTTGAAAAAGTATTGAGAATTGTTTCTAAATTAACTCTTTTCAAGTGTGTTTGAGATTCATTTGTAACTCTTCCACTACCATCAATCAATAAAGAGTACCCTTTTCTTACTCTTTTGTTGATTTGTTTTGCTTCATTAGCTTATTTCAAGTTGTTTTAGTTTTAGTTTATGCATTCTTTCCACTTAATTTAGTAATTTGTTAGTCCATGTTTAATCACTATCATCATTCATTGTTTGTATATTTACTTTTATAAAGCAACCAACAACAAGGAATGTGTATTTGGGACTCATGCTACAAAACGCACCATACATTCGGTTAATTTTTTAAGTGCGTTCTCATCAAATTAAGCTCCATGATAATATGGATCATTCTAAATATTATAATTAAATGAAGACAATACTTTATATTTTCTAACAGCAATCATCAAATCTAAGTCTTGAATATGTCGAGGTAACTCATGGAAAAATTGTAACCTTTTGTGAAAAACTAATGGTGTATCCTCTATATTTGTATTTTCCACCTATTGGATGCATAGCCTGCAAAATTGGACTTGAAAGTGCAATCCACATCTCCTGAACTTATCTAAGATCTTTAAGAACTTTATGTTGTTTTTGAAGATTCATATGATTATTAGATGGAAATTTGTGATGAGTTCCTTTTATTTTACATCTCATGCATATTGGACTTGTATTGGTTTAAATATATTAATTCTATCATATGAATCCTTGAACACATAACACATTTGAACTTAAGCTATCAATCAAATATATTGTGAAATTTTCAATGTGTAATATCCACATCATTGAGAATTTTTTACTATAATTGGACATAGATATTTGTTAAACACCTTTTTATCGTAGTATTTTCTTCTACATCCTTTAAACACCTTTTTTATCATAGGATTTTCTTCTTCATCCTTTAAAGACCTCTTTTCTATAGGATTTTCTTCTACGTTTTCTTGTATTTTTTTCTCTTCACACTCTTTATATGTCACTTGTTGTGTCGTCCTCTATTGATATGCTCTTTGATATTCTCTTTGATGTAATCTTTGTTGTCCAAAATTGTTCTTTCATCTCTTCTTCTTGTTGTTCTATTTTCATTTGTAGTACATTTATTTCTTGATATGCTCTTTAATATTCTCTTTGATGTTCTCTTTATTGTTCAATTTGTTCTTTCATCTCTTGGTGTTTTTGTTTTGTTGTAATTTGTTGTGTTTTTCTTTCTCGATATGTTCTTTGACATTATCTTCAATTTAATTTTTGGCGTTCGATTTTTTCTTTTATCTCTTCTATTTATTATTTTGTTGTCATTTGTTGTGTTTTTCTTTCTCAATATGTTCTTCTAATTTCTCTTTGATGTGCTCTTTATTTCTCAAATTTGTTCTTTCATCTTTTCTTGATGTTACTCTGTTGCTATTTGTTGTGATTATTTTTGTTGATATTCCTTAGCTGTCATTTTTTCTATGTTTCTTTGTTGACTTTATCTTTGTTGTTCATTATTATTCATTTTTTGTTTCTTTACACTCCCCAACTTCCAAATCACCCATTTTGTTATTAATGTGACACAAAAATCGTTACACATCACCAAAGATTAACATCTACACTTAAATTAATGTGCATAATGCAAACATTGAAATCTAAACTAATATTACTAAGAAGTTGTCCATAAGTCCTCTCCAATGAAATACCTTTATTTAATATTTAGGTGTTTTCTAATCATTTAAATAAATAGTTATTCTTGAAAATAAGATAAGAATCTCACTTTATTTGGAAATAATATGGTGGAACAAATTGTGGCTAAGTAGTGATGTTAGTTGGAGTTGAGACAATTCAATTTTCTATATTGTATAATTATCATAGATTCATTTTAGCCGTTTATATAAGGTTTATTAAAATAATAAAGGCATTCTAATCACTTATCTAAAATGAAAATGGTTAATATTAATCACCAATATTTGGAAAGATTTAAAAATTATTTAAAAGATAAAAATAAAGAGAAAATAAAAACATAAATTATCATGCTCTATACTTCAAAATTTTATGGATGAAAAGAGCTTTTATTAATTGACTATGCAATTTATGGGATTAGAAACAATGAAACATATTATATAGGAATCTTCGTTTGCAAGATTTTGTTAGGTTTTGGTTGAATCTCAATTCAATGGCATTTTATAGGGCTATTTACAATTTGGTCATTGGCAAATTTTTCATTTATAACTTGATGAGACAAAAAAAACATTATTGATTAAAGACGTTAAACTGTGAAAATTAAATTATTATTAAAACAAACACACACACACACACACACACACACACATATTTCCTTTGTTTTTATAATTATTATATATACAATATTTAAAACAAAAAAAACAAAAACAAAAAAACCATTTATTTATAAACACGACACCACAAAATTATAACCAATCATTTGCCATATCCCAGTGACAATCATTTAAAAAGGCTATGTAGCCAACTTGTTAAACCAACTTTTCATATTTTGTAAGATGTTTAGAAAATTACAGTCTTGGTGAACAATGATAAAAGAGGTTGAATAGTGATGTTAGTTGGACTTGAGATAATTCAAATTTATATCTTATATAATTGGTTGTAGCACCCACTTGGACTGTGTAAATAATTGTCATTTATTTTTCCTATGCAAAATTTGGTAAACTCTAGACAGGTTAAAGTTTAGGAAAAAGGGAACCTTAAATGTTAAAATTATTTTGATTGTTTTATTTTAAAGAAATATAAATATACAATTATTATGCTAAGTAAGGGAATTACAAGAGAAGATCCTAAAAAGAAATTATTTAAATTTCCAAGAAGTTGAGACAATTATTCCCTCTTCCCTTAGAAATTAAAACATCTCAGTTGGGGAGAAATCCAAGGGGCGGAAGAAGAGAGAGAGACCCGAGGCAAGAAAGAGTAGAAAGGGAAACCTTGAGCAAGATGCTACCAAGGTAGAGTTTAAAACTACTAAGGGTGTTCTTAAGTGGGACAAGGAGCCAATGGAATCCATGAAGCTTAATGTTCTTAACTGGACTGGGAATCCCGATGTCTAAGGAAAAAAATATTTTCTGCAAGAAACTCTGGAAATTAAAGAGTCTCGGGGGGGAAATTGGATGTAATCTCCAATCTCACAGTTGGGTGGAGGAGTCTTCTTTCAAGACTAAGTCCCTGACAGGTTAAATTATGCAGATAAGTATCTTGTGATTTTAAATATGTTGTCATAAGGTTTAAAAGAAAGAATGTTGGTGCATAGTGACTTATTATTAGTTTGTAAGAATGTTGGTGTTTATTAACTTATTCTCATTCTATTCTGAAGAAAGAATGCTAGAGTATAATCTTTCTATGTTAAGAGGAAACAAAAATTCTATTGTTACAAGATGAATGTTGACTGGTATATATATTCTTCTTTTGTTAAATAAAATGGTATGATAGGTTATCGAACATATGTAGATAACTCCCTTATGCTAAGGAAAGAGGAAAATAATCAAAGAATTGATATGAGTGTGATAAACCCTTATAGGTCCAAGAAAATGTAGGAACCCTTGGCCCTACTAGTAAAAATAAGTTATGCATTTTTGTAGAACAAAAAATCAATAAAATTAAGGAAATGACTCTAGACAATAATTTAATTGTCATAATTATTTCAAGAAATAGAGGATGTGGAGTTGAAAACAAGCGAAGTGAGCATTCAAACAATGTCAGGATCAAGAACATGTAGGATAGATAAGTCAGTGTTGGTGAAATATTCCTTGGTGGAAGCAGGTTATATCTCCTTCTGGAACCAAGGGTCCCAAACAGAGAGCAGTCCCTCTCCCTAATCTTAATAATTACTGAAAGTACCAATGGTCAGGTGGGACAAATCCTAACGAAGGTCAGGTTTCGTCCACTGTGTGGTATGGGTAAAAGTATTATGAAAGTAAGTATAATTGGAATAAACATAACATTCATTTTTAAATAACCAAAAAGAAAGAGCTTAAGAATGACCATAAATACATACATATAATAGTAAGAGAAATTTCACTAGAGAAGTTTAGCACAAACCCTAACACAACACCAATTACAGAATTACAGTAATTAAGAGCAGTTCATGTCAACCAAAAAACTAAGCTTAATTTAAGACAAAGAAATAGAGATAATTTATATGTACATGCATAAAGAACATTGTGGAACCCTAAAATCACTAAAAAAGGAAACATTTCAAGCTGATAACAAGTAAAACGAAGAAAAGAAAAAATCATTATTGATATTTAAAGTTTCAGAAAATATTTATCAACACTACTACAATTATGATATCAAACCCCAATTTCGGGGTTACCACTATGCAAATTTGTGTATAAAGAAAAAAATGGTATATATCAATGTTCACAGGAATCCTTGGAACCGCAGTCCATACATAGGAATATTTTTCAAGACCTCAAGAAAAGCACTAACTCTCCAAGGGTTTTTATGTAAAAAGTAAAAATGTGGTCTGACCTAGCATTACAACCATGAATAGGTAAATAAAATGAAGCTAAGAGTAAGGCTTGCAGACTTAATTATCTGAAACCCTCTTAGAAATAAGAGTAGAAAAATTGTGCACCTAGAGTAGGAATAAACCATGTCAAAGATAATACGTAAAGGTTAAATATTTCTTGGAATCCTAAAACCCTCCAACTGAGGACCTAAAATCTTAAGAAGCGCAAGAAATATATAATTGAAAAAAAAATTAAGTACCTGGAAGGTAGCATCACTATAATGAAACCATGAGTTAACGAACCCTTGTATCAGGAAGAGATGGAAGTTATGAATCAAAGGATTTTCTCACCGAACATTAGAGGAAAGGATTTTTAAACTCTGGCCTTACCTAACAGAATAAATCCCACCATTCCGAGAAGTAGTGGCCTATACAACCTCTTTCCCAATGTGATACCTGCGGCATCTGTAAATACCCATGAAAATTGTATAACTATTTAGACCGTGGAAATGACAGAGAAAATTTTAGCCTTACTTACCACCAAAATCTCAATAGATTACCCCAAACAGGAGACCTTGGCATGGTGGTGATGTTGCAAAGTCGCTACGATGAGTAGTCAAAGTGAGATGGTCAATGGGAGATCAAAAGTGAGGGTGGTTACCCTTAACTGACCCATCAAAATGTGGACCACTCGATCAAAACCCTAGGATATGAACGACAAAGGATGAGCCAGGTGTGTTGCCTAATAATTACTCAAAAGAAGTGACAAGTGCATAGGTGGCAAGCTCTAGAATTATCCAAAGTCGGTAGTCATGCATAAAACCTTACGCCAGTTACCTAGTGCACCATACAACCGAACCCTCTATGTATACCTCAAACCAAAGTTCCAACTATATAGATAGAGGGATGTATATTATTCATTTAGAGGGGTATATTATATGCGTTATATTAAAAACTAACATCGCTAACCTTCATTTGTATAAATATAAATTTTTATTAACAATAAATTATGTGATACACATTAGAATTTTGTTGTTAAAATATATTAATAAGTGTGAAGGGTTAACGATCAAAAAAATGTTTTGAGGTTGATGGATGTTATAAGTGTTATCATAGCCACGTTTCAAATTTGTGGCTTATATGGGTAATCGAGTAATATATATATATATATATATATATATAATATATATATATATATATATATATATATATATATATGTATATTATGTATGTATGTATGTATGTATGTATGTATGTATGTATGTATGTATGTATGTATGTATGTATGTATATTGATATTGTTCATAGAGAAAGAATGATGAGAGGAGGAGCAAGGAGTATACAACTAGTAAGACCAATAGTAGAATCTGGCCCTACACCAGTGGCAGGAGTTAATCTAGAAATGTGGGTTCAAATGGGAGGAGAAAATAAAAATCCCACTACTATGTTGATGGAAACAACTCAACATCAAAGACCTGAGATGGCTCACCTGCGGGTTGATCATGAATGACTAATGCAGGACTAGGGATGGATTTGAAAAGCCTATCTGATCGGAAAAACCATAGGAACTCTATATGAATCCCTGGTAACAAAGACAAAAATGAGGAGCAAAGGCAAGGAAGTGAAAATATGCTAGTGGGGAGTCAAAATCAATGATTAGAAGGGGATAAAGGTGAAAATGAGGAAGAATTTGATAATGCATTAGCCCCTAAAAGAAATAAGAAGCATAAAACAAAGTTAAAAGGGGGATTTAAGAAAATTATGTTAGAAAATTATATATTACAGAGCAATGGAACACATAGAATATTGCATAAATATAAACACAGAAAACGCATAAAACCAGAGAGACACAGAAATATGTGGTTCACCCAGTTTAGGCTATGTCCACCCCAAACAGCCAGTCCTTCCTTTCTATTAGCCAGCAAAATGAAGAGACACAACCTACAACAAATCTACTGTAATATCCTCTGTTTTCTCTCACAGTCTCACCTCTCTGTTTCTCGCTCGGAGAATACACATCTATTACACAACCTCAATACAATTCCCTCATACAAAGAGAGGGGTTGCCTTCTAGGGAAAAAAACCCTAAACTAAACATAAGTTCTACCGTCAGATCATCCACCTAATGAATGGCCCAAATTGACTATACATTACTATACTTTTTCCAGGCAATTTTACATCTATTTTTAGCTTCGGGGGTGCTGCCCCCGAAACCCCCGTCGGGGGACCACTGGCCCCTAGACCCCTGCTGGGGGGACAAGTCCCCCCCACACCCCCCCCCGCATGGAGGGGTGTACAACGTCCTGGGGTATACATCCAGCTAAAACAAAGACCTCTAAATAATCATGCTCCACACCCAACAATCTCCCACTTGGAGAATGATTGTATCAACTCCACCGCTGCTTCATTTGCTGAACAATGACTCCTCTTTGGACCTGGTTGTTTCTCATCTTCATCGTCATCCTTGAAGACGAATTGAAACTGAGCATATTCTCAATTTCTCCCTGGTTACAACTTTTGTTAGCATATCTGTAGGATTCGGGCTAGTGTGTATCTTTTGCAGCTTCAACTCTCCATCTTCCAACACTGATCATATGAAATGGTACTTGAGCTATATGTGTTTAGTCCTGGAATGAAATGATGAGTTCTTTGAAAGATGAATGGGACTTTGGCTATCGATGTATAACATGCCCATATCATGCTTCTTACCCAATTCACCCATAAACCTTTGTAACCAAATCATTTCTTTACTACCCTCTGTAGCAGCAACATACTATGCTTCTGTTGTTGAAAGTGCAACAACACTTTAGATATTTGAAACACTAACAGTTGTTCCACCTACCATAAATACATATCCTATAGTGCTTCTCCTGTTATCTATGTCACCTGCCATATCTGCATCAACATATTCCCGTAGAGAAATGTTTGAACAACCAAAGCATAATGCTTGATTTGTGGTACCTTTCAAATATTTGAGAATCCATTTCACTGCCATCCAATGTTCCTTTCCTGGATTGTTCATGTACCTACTTACAACTCCCACTGCATGTGCAATATCAGGCCTTGTGCAGACCATTGCATACATTAAGCTTCCAACTGGTGATGCATATGGAACTTTAGACAGATAATCCATGTCTTCTTGGGTCTTTGGGCACATTTCCTTGCTAAGTTTGAAATGGCTAGCAAAAGGTGTACTAACTGGTTTTGCATTGTGCATGTTAAATCTTTTCAACACCTTTTGTCTGTACTCATTCTGAGAGAATGTTAATTTACGATTTTTCCTGTCTCTAGTTATTCTCATACCAAGGATTTGTTTTCTAGCTCCCAAATCCTTCATTGCAAATGAATTTGCCAATTTTCTTTTGAGCACATTTATTTCCTGCATGTTAGATCCTGCAACAAGCATGTCATCTACATACAATAACAATATAATATAGCTACAATATAATAACAATAACAATATAATATTTGTCCATCCTTATATAACCATGATCCTCCCCACTTCTAGTCAATGTGGGACTTTGGTCGTATACCCAACATTCACTATTATATTTGTGGGCATAGAGTAATTATGATATTCCCCATGTACACAAGGATAACTGAGAAGTGTTTCCCATAATCATTCAACTCGAACATCAACATGTACATCAGGGTAAACATAAAATATTTATCATATTTATACAATGCAAGGTGATAGGAAAATATTTATAATATATACGTGAATGTACTAAGATCGAGACCATTAGCATCATATATACATACTTACCATAAGAGGAGGGTCATTACAACCACTTAAAAATAGCCATAAGGCCTTCCTCTTTTCCATCTCCTTGACCACAAGGGTTTAATTGAAAAACACATAGTTACTTTAAATATTTGAAGGTTGAGGCAACCACTTCAAGCCCTTGAACTTAAAGATAATAAAATATTTGCAATTTGTTACAATAATGAGTCCATTATGCACACTGCTCATCTTAGAGTTGGGTAGATAGGTAGAATACTTGATTGATGCAAACCTTGTAAATGAACAACTTTGCCTACTCATTGGTTGGACTCTCAGCCTCTAGTTGACACCACTAACACAACCAAAAGTCCAGGATACCCAAAATATGTGCCCTACACCCAAGGGCTTAGACTAAACCTCCGTAAAATGTACCTTCAGCTTTTGATTTCCCAAAATAGTAATATCCTAACCCAATATAGCCTATTTGTTAGATTTTAGCAGCTTTCTCCTTAACTAACACTTGTTTTTAACTATTTAATCCACTTACTGATGCAGAAGCATCCAACGCAACATCATTATTGTATTCTAGTAGACATAGGGGGTCTTGTGTTTCAAGGAAGTTGGACTCCTAGGCATTGAATTAATGTAATTATTTAATATTTTGAGTGATTTTAATGAAAATAGGAATTAATTGAATAGTGTGAGGCTTCATTGTAAATGTTATCGAATGTAGGAGAACATGAGAGATTTAGGATAGTTGAGTGATGTGAGGATTGAAAATTGATTGTAAATCCTAGATTAGGAGTCAGCTCATGATTTTTTGGATGAAAGAGAATCCTTAGGGATGAGAAAGAGATTTTAATAATTTTGTTGAGTTTATGGATATAAACCAGAAATTTCCTTCAGAATCCGTTTGTATAATGAAAGCCAAAAAAGCAAACATAGAGGTTAGAAATAGAGAGGTTGGAGAGGTTGGATAGGGTAGATAGATAACATATTGGAGTGTTTGTAAGCCTATGTGCATATAATGAATAGAGGGCATTAATTAAAAGATTAGGCCGAATAGAGACAGAGAGTCTCGTCATGTAATTGTTTGTTAATATATATATATATATCTCTCTCTCTCTCTCTCTATATATATATATATATATATATAATTATATGCACAGAGATTCAATTCCAAGTTATATAAGTGTGTCAGTGAGTATTGAACTGTGAATGATTAGTGAATTAACATACCCTATGTAATAGAGAGTTGCAGGCGGAGTTTGACGAATACACAGAGAGGAACGTGACAAGGAGGATCTTAATGGATTGTTGAATCCATTAGAGGGATCAAAGCCAAGGCTCATACAGAGTCACACAATGGAGTGTCGAGAACCATTGAAAACCAAAAACCACAGAGAGACATTGAAAAGTGGCATTAAAACTAAGCAAAGAGATAATCAAGAAGTGAAGGAATGATGCACAATACCCGTCAGATCTTGAAGATCAACATCCAGGATCCAATCGTAGAGGAGATGAAGGAATATCACATCAGCAGTTTTTAAACAGTGAAAGTAGATTTTGGGGAACCTCAAAACCATAAGTAGTATTGAAGGATGAGCATCGATCCCATTAAATGATCAACATGTGGCAGCAAGGAGGAGAGAGGAAATTGCTTATTGGGTGGTTAATCCTCGTGCACGTTTCCCGACCGAAATCTTTGTGAGTCATTAGATTTGGTGTGAGTGAATGGACAAGAGAGGATTAGTGATTAATTTCATTGATAGGGAGTAATATCAACTATTGGATCAGAGGATACAATGGGTGGTCAAGATTTGATTGAAGGCTTCCTAGATTGGTGATTAGATAAGGCGGAGATTAGAAGTTATAGTGGAAAGGTTTGAAGGAGGTGGACCCGACGATAAATATAGACGTGAGCTTATAAGTTTTGAAGTCTGGCTTATATGGTATGCAATGGAATTTCAATATATTCCCTTTGTATTTAGTAAAGTGTTGTGGCGAGTCTTTTAATGTAAAAGTGTGACTTAGGTGTTCCGATAGTCACATATCGGAGTCAGAGGTGCGACAAGTTATACATGTGGTAAGATCGTGGGTAACTGTGATGCCCAATTGTGATAAAGGCATTTATTGATAATCATGGAAAAGTCGTAGATTGATGGAAAAGGTATGCTTGGGCATTTTTCTATGTGTATTCCCTTATAAGAGAATTATAAATGTTAAAGCGTTGATAGAAGGAAAATGTGGGCTTTGGTTACATATGTGGCTTAAGATTATAACCTAGGGTTTAGTGAGGTCTTATAAGGGTGTATGAGTCTCAATAATTAAGGAAAGGCTTTAATAATGTCTCTTGTGAAGGCTTGAGGGTTAATTGAGGTTCCGATAAGTGTATATGGCTAGGGGTTAGCCTATGTTGGCACTAATATATCATTCTACATGGGAATTGATTAATAGGGCATTAACCATCATCATTAATGAAGTTTTGACATAGTAGGTCATACTATTGCTGGGAAAATGATCTATGCATAGGTATGCATGCATATTGTGGGTAAAGTAGGGGTAACCCTATGTTAATTTGGTATTAGAGCTAAACAAAGAAATTATGTGTGAAGGTTTCTTGGAAGAATTTAGAATAGAAATATTTGGAAAGATGTGTATGCAGGCAAGGGAAATCAGATTTTACTTTGATAGCGAAGCAAATAGAGTACAACTAGGAGAATGGAGAAGAACAGTTAAGTTCTTGGGGGTAGATAAGGTATAATTAAGAAGAGATTGCAAGAATATAAAGAATCCATAGTGATGTTTGGAGAATGGAGATTCACTCGAATGTGAAGGGTCAATGGAGACTTCTTGTGAAATCATACAGGTATTGTTTTATTTAACTCTGATTTGAGTTTTGCTGGATAAATAAATAGAATGAAGATTGATAGTTGTAGCTAATCAAGTATTTCGACAAAAGAAGATCAAGCCTTAAGAAGCAGTAACGAAAGAAAATGTTAAGGATTTCTAAGTGAAAAGGAAACTCAATAAAGGAGAAATTGTTGTTGATAGTTAAGCTTTACCAAGATAAAGCTGGAGGATTGGAAGAAAGAATCAGATTCTAAATATGATTGACAATAGCTCAATATTGAGAATTTATGTAGTGGAAGCATAAAGATCTGCTGAAATATATTTGCAGGAATGTTGAGATCCTGAAGGTAGGTGAAGGTATGCAAATTTGTCTAATGATTAGCAAATATTGAATGAATGAAATTTTATAGCAGGATTATAGTAGTTAAACTGTAGGAGGGACGTTTGTAAGTTTTGAAGTAGCAGAGTTTGAAGATACAATTGAAAGCTAGTGGAAAGGATAGTCCATTCAAAAGTGCAGGTGAATGGGAGGACAAGATCAGACAAAGATGTTGAAGGTAAGATGATATGGTTTTATTTAATTGGATTTGAAGATTGGAAAGTTGTATCCTTTGCATATACAGAAGCATTCTTGTAACTCCCAAAGGTAATACCATAATGGATGTGGGTAAAATTTCTAAGAGACAGGAGAAGCTGGTAAGAGCTTCTAAGTGAAAGCACAATGTAGTAGAACCTTGAGGAATTTCAATAGAGATTGGATAAAGAGGACAGTTGAAGTGTTCTCAAGAGAGAGTGAAAGATTGCAGAAGCCTAGAAGGAGCAAAGGTGTTGCTCAAAAGGAGGTTCAAGAGATAGAGAACCAATTGCTTGCCAAAAGACTGAGTGAGGAGAGCTTGGTAGGTAAGTGGCAGCAGGGAAGACTTGCTATTGTAGAATCTTTAGTGCAGCTCATACTGAGTGAGTAAGGAACTCATAGAGATGGAGAGGATGATGACTAGTGATAGTCATAATAGAGGTTTTGAAGGAAACCACAGCCAGGGACAGGAGAAAGGAGATGCGAAGGCAAATGGCATACAAAGTCAGTTAAGTAAAGAAGAATATGAGAGGGAGAAGGCTGAGATAGTAGTGCAGCTTGAAGTGATAATCGAGATGTTGCAAAGAAATGAAGCAAACTAGAAACATCCTTATGTCATCAGAAAGAAAGTGAAGTGACAAAGGCTACAAGAGAAGAGGAATCAACAGGTGAATATGCAGTTAATAATGGAGCTAAGGGAACTTGAACAGATTACAGAGGAGCTCCAAAGAGTTGAGCTACAACAAAAGGAAGATGTTGAAGAAGATGTTGAAGTTTTGATATGTGAACTAGAACATGGACCATTACTTTTTGAAATTAAAGAAGAGCCAGAGGAGTTGGATCATATGAATTATTCAAAGAAGCTAGAAGACTTGATGATTGAAGCATCAAATGAGACTGAAAGGTCTTATATTTTTAAAACTAATGATTTGTGTATGATTGCAAGTTTGGAAGAAGATAGACAGTCTTTTCAGGCTATCAAAAACATGAAAGAATACCTTCAAGAAGATGAAAGTTTTGAAGCAGAATATGAAAAGGAGACTAAAAAAGAATTAGTTCACTACAGTGGACAAGTGTTGAAAGACATCACTGAAATAAATGATGAAAAGGAGAGACTAGCTGACAGTTTCAAGAGATATTTGAGTTTGAATCAACATACTAATATGCTGATAGAAGAAGAGAGATCTGAGCAACATACTGAAGTGTTGCCAAAAGAAGAAGAGTTACAAAAACCTTATATTTTTTATGATGATGATTGTCTTATAATTGAATATGTTGTTGCAGAAACTGGAACATATTTGGCACAGGTGGACAGCCAAATGAAAGAAAAAGAGGAAGAAACTCTACTGGAGGATGTTAAGAAAGAGTTAGTAGAGGAAGAAGGACCATGTGATGATGGATCAATAGCAAATGAATAAATGGGAGATTGCGTAAAATTTCCTAAGTTCACTCCAAGTAAAATCATTGAGTTACATACAGAATTTGAATTTGAAAGAAGGAAGTTAGAAGAGCAGAGGATAACTGTTCAGTATAAATTGCTGAAGAAGGATGACAAAGAAGTTGTCATAAATAATAGTCAAGAAGAAGTTGACAGGTTGAAAAAATAGAAGCAGGAAATTGTTCTCAAAGACAATATAGCAGCACCTAAAAAGGTGCAAGATAATAGTGAACAAGAGGGTAAGGATGTACGGGTGGCAGCAAGAATGAGAGTTCAGCAATTAAGAGTTGATGACATTTAGAAAACAGAGGATATTCTAGACAGAGAGATTGAATTGATAAGAAGGTTAATGATGAAAGTGTCTCAGAAGAAGACAATAGAAAGAAAGGAGAGGACTGGAAACAAAAGGAAGACAATAGCAGACTATGAAAGAAGAGCAAGTGGAGCATTGCAACATAAGGTATGGAGACCTAGAGAACAATAGCAGACAACAACAACAATTGAGCAATTGATAAGCAAATAAAGGTTACAAAATAAAGTTTGGGATACAGGAGGAAACAATTATCTAGACTTATGACTAGGTGGTCATAAATTTTCTTACATGGGGAGTCTAATGCAAGAACATCCAGCTCAACATCATTATTGTATTCTAGTAGACATAGGGGGTCTTGTGTTTCAAGGAAGTTGGATTCCTAAGCATTGAATTAATGTGATTATTTAATGTTTTGAGTGATTTTAATGAGAATAGGAATTAATTGAATATTTTGAAGCTTTATTGTAAATGTTCTCAAATGTAGGAGAACATGAGAGATTTAGGATCGCTGAGTGATGAGAGGATTGATAATTTATTGTAAATCCTAGATTAGGAGTCAGTTCATGATTTTGTGGATGAAAGAGAATCCTTAGGGATGAGAAAGAGATTTTATTAATTTTGTTGAGGAGTTTATGGATCTAAACCAGAAATTGGTTTTAGAATCCCTTTGTATAAATGCAATCCAAAAAGGCAAAGATAGAGGTTCGAAATAGAGAGGTTGAAGAGGTTGGATAGGGTAGATAGATAAAAAAAAATTGGAGTGTTTGTAGGCTTACGGGAAGATAATGAATAAAGGCCATTAATTAGAAGATTAGGCCGAATAGAGACAAAGAGTCTCATCATGTACTTGTTTGTTAATATATATATATATATATATATATAGATGGGCACAAAGATTCAATTCCAAGTTGTATAAGTTTCACTGAAAACCATAGAGAAACATTGAAAAGTGGCATTAAAACTAAGTAAAGAGATAATAAAGAAGTGAAGGAATGATGCACAGTAGCTGTCAGATCTTGAAAATCTGTTGGGTTGTGTTATATTCCTTCCATAACTAACCCATGTAGTTAACCGGGGGGTTAGAGGGGGGGCAGAGCCCCCCTTCATTACACTGATTGTGTAGTAGGGAGGATGTCACAGGGGTTTGCCGCGTACCTGTAACCCCACTTTATGGGGTCCAGGGAAGGGACCTGGAAAAGTTTGGTTTTGGACCTTATGTTATGTTGGGCAGACCCACCTATTGTTTTGTGCAAGATTTTCGCACATGTTTTTTGGACGCGGTGGTTTTCGGTCGATGGTATTAGACGTGATGGTTTTTTTTCCATCGTATTGGATGCTTCGACATGTATAGAAATTTATTATAACATTGAAAGGAAAATAATGAAAAATCAAGATGGTAGTCCCGGTTTTGGGATCCAGGGGAAAATCTCTGTGTATATGTGTTTTATGTGTTATGCTCTCACATTATTTATTTTATATGTTTTAGAATTTGTATGTAGGTAATTTTTGTATGGGGTTAAAGCCTACAAGATCAAGGGATAGGATCGAATCACAGAGGAAATGGAGGAATATTGCATTGGCAATTTTTAAACAGTGAAAGCAGATTTCGGGCAGCCTCAAAACCATAAGCAGTATTGAAGGATGAGCATCGATCCCATTAAACAATCAACACCTGGCAGTGATGAGGAGAGAGGAAACCACTTCTCGGGCGGTTAATCCTCATGCACATTTCCCAACCGAAATCTTTGTGAGCCGTTAGATCTGGCGCGAGTGAATGGACGATGGAGGATCAATGATTAATATCGTTGATCGGGAGTAATATCGACCATTGGATCGGAGGATACAATGAATGGGCAAGATTTGATCAAAGGCTTCGTAGATCGATGATCAGAGAAGGAGGATATCGAAAGTTATAGTAGAAAGGTACGAAGGAGGTAGACTCGAAGGTAAATATAGACGTGGGCTTATAAGTTTTGAAGTCCGGCTTATATGGTATGTAGTGGAATTTCAATGTATTTCCTTTGTATTTGGTAAAGTGTTGTGTTGATTATTTTAATGTAAAAGTGTGATTTAAGTGTTCTGATAGTCACATATCGGAGTCAGAGGTGCGATAGGGCATAAATGTGGTAATACTATTGGTAACTGCAATCCCCAATTACGATAAATGTGTTTATCGATAATTGTGCAAAAGTTGTAGATTGGTGGAAAAGGGTATATTTTGGCATATTTATATGTGTATTGCCGTATAAGAGAATTATAAAGGTTAAAGAGCCGATAGAAGGAAAATGTGGGCTTTCGTTACATATAAGGCTTAAGATTATAACCTAAGGTTTGTAGGAATTTACAGTGTAAGTTCCTCAGACAGAACACCAAAAGGACACCACTCACAAACAGATCACAGATCAATACAGCAGTATTTTGACGTGGTTAAAACCCTCAAAGAGGGAAAGAGTCCACGGTCTGAGCCAACGTGGCCACTTCAGGCAATTTATTAATAAAAGAATGAAAATTTACATAAGCTTCTCTCGTGAACGGTTAACCTACAAATGACCCTCCATGCACTTTAAATAGAATTCATGGACCAATCGGGTGTTAAGCCACGGATCAAGTGCCGGTAATACCGAGGAGAGAATGAACTGTCAGATCACTAGATATCGTGACCATCGGATTGTGAGTTACAAATGTACATAGTAAAGAAACACACTTTACCTAACTCTATACTAGACAAAGTTATACTTAACTATTCCTATGTGTCAGAATATTCTAACATCCCCCCTTAAGAACAACTTGGGATAGGATTGAAGGATTTACAGATATGACACAATAGGAGAAGGAAGGAGGCACTAGAGCCTATCCCCCTTAGTGACAACTTCCTGAACTCCAACCATAAATCAAAGTTTAGTAAACTTCGCCTCTGTGAGAGCCTTTGTAAAGATGTCTGCAACTTGATCATATGTTGAACAATATTGCACTTCAAGAACATGGTCATGAATGAGCTTTTTGATGAAGTGCATGTGTGGTTCAGTGTTTTTTCTATGCTGATGTTGGACTGGATCTTTGCATAGTTGAATGGAACTTTGATCATCACACAAAAGTGTAGTCGGATGTTGTTTTTGAAAGCCAAACTCTGATAGGATCTAACGAAGCCACAAGGCTTCCTTACTAGCTTCTATGGCACCACGATATTCTGCTTCTGTTGAAGAAAGAGAAATGGCACCTTGTTTCTTGCAAGCCCATGTAATAGGTCCTGAACTAAGAGTGAACACATAACTGGTAGTAGACTTTCGATCATCAGGGTCACCAGCCCAATCGGAATCAGTGAAACCAACCAATAGAGGAGATGCTTCAGCACTGTAATGAATGCCAAACTGAACTGTACCTCGAACATAACGAAGTATTATTTTAGCAGCTTTCCAATGACTTTCACGTGGGGTTTGCATAAACCGAGCAATAAGACCAACAGCAAAGGAAACATTAGGACGAGTATGGGTTAGATACAAAAGTTTTCCTACAAGTTGATGGTATAAGGTAACATCAACTTCAGGGGAAGTACAAGTGACTGAAAGTTTGACTCCAGACTGAAAGTGAGAAGGAGCTGGCTTACAATCTTCCATGTGAAAATGGCGTAGAAGATCACAGGCATACTTGGATTGGGAGAGGAAAATACCTTCCTTGGATTCCAAGACTTGAAGACTGAGAAAATAATGTAAGTGTCCTAAGTCTGTCATTTCAAACTTCTTTTTAAGGCTGGACTTCACATGGTTGATAAGGTTGGGATCACTACTAGTGAGGATAAGATCATCAACATAAAGAACAAGAATGATAAGAGACTTGCCCACTTTCTTGGTGTAGACAGTATTGTCAGAATGACACCTAGAAAAGCCAGATTCTAAAAGAAAGCTATCCATTTTGGCATACCAAGTCCGAGGAGCTTTCTTGAGACCATAAAGGGATTTCTTAAGCCGACATACAAGACTGGAGTCTGTTTGTATAAACCCAATAGGTTGTTCATTATAGATTTCTTCATGCAAATCCCCATGCAAGAAGGTGGATTTAACATCCATCTGATGGACTTCCCATTTGAAAGAGGCAGCAAGGGAAAGAACAAGGCAGACAGAGTTCATTTTGGCAACTGGGGAGAAGGCTTGAGTATAGTTAATGCCTTCAACTTGTGAAAAGCCCTTAGCAACAAGACGAGCATTATGTTTATCAACTTTCCCATCTGGTCGATACTTGGTTCTGTAAACCCATTTGCATCTAACAAGTTTTCATCCCTTTGGTAGAGGAACAGGATCCCATGTATCATTTGCCAATAACAAACGATATTCTTCATTCATAGCTGCGTCCCAATCTGGATGGCCTGAAGCTTCTGCAAAGGTGTCAGGATCATAATTTTCTGAGACTTGAGCTAGTAAAGAAGAGGCTCTTTCGAACTGAGAACGTGTACGATGCTGATCTGTAGGATCACCGGCAAGATCACCTGCTGCATCCCGAGTAGCACGGACCCATTTTGGAAGTGAAGGAGCTGAAGGAGGATCTTGAGAAGGTGGGGGGAGGATTGTCATCCTCACTTTCATCATCTGAAGAAGAAATATGTTCAAAAGTAGAAGAGATAGAGAGAGGTGGCACATTCGCCGAACTAGGCTCGTAGGCCGATATATTTTCATCAAACTTTACATCTCTTCTATGATAACATTTTTGGACTTAAATGGAATAAGTCTATATCCTTTGACATCTTCAGAATATCCAACAAAAATACATTTTTCACTCTTAGGTTCTAAAGCTTTATGTTTCTCATCTGGAATATGGGTCCATGCTTCACTTCCAGAAACACGAAAGTGACTTACATCTGGTTTAATTGAGCTGCATGCTTCTTCTGGAGTGATATTCTTTAAAACCTTAGTAGGAGTGCGATTTATTATGTAATTTGCACAGTTAATTGATTCTACCCAAAAAATAAGACTAAGTCCTTTAGATTGAAGCATACAATTAGCCATTTCCTTTAAGGTGCGATTCTTCCTTTCAGCTACACCATTTTGTTGTGGAGTATATGGAACAGTATGTTGCATTTGGATTCCATGCTCAATGCAAAAGTTGATG
>APFE030168853.1:57170-177183 GCA_000404065.3 Pinus taeda
AGAGGAAGAAGATACATTTAGTGCATAGCCAGACTGAGATGCTTGACAACCACATGTAGAAAGTGCCATTGCTGAAGATGATTTGAAGAGTGCTCCAAATGGATGTTATGCTTCTTCATTGCTGCTTCCAAGGCTTCCATCTTCTTAAAGCATTTAGATTCTAAGTGGCCATCTCGATTACAAAAGTTGCAATGTCTATCAGTCTTCTTCCCTTTGTTTTTATTTCCCTTATCATTCTGGTGAAATGATTTTTCATTTTGAGGCTGAAATTGTTCAGGACCCTTGTTTGGTTTAGGACCATTCTTTTTAGAATACGACTTCTTAGGATTCTTTGAGTTTGGTTGTTGCTTGGCGGTTAACGCTTTCTTAGAAGAGTTTCCAAGATTAAGAAGACCAAGGTGTAAGAGTTTTTCTTGTTCTCTTATTAAAGAATCAAAAAAAGCATCAAACGAAGGGGGCTTGTAGTCATGTCCTTGAGAAATGAAGGCTTCTCTTGTAGAATGAAAGGTGGAAACAAACACAGAGTAGGCTGGTCCCAACTTGGTAAGAATGCAATAAATAAGGGAACTATCTTCTTTCTTAACCTTAACACCTTCCAAGAGAAGTCTTATGGTCTTGAAGTTGCACAAGAAATCTTCAATGCAAGAAAAATTATTGGGGTCCAATGTAAGCAACTCATTTTCAAGTTGATGGGCTCTAAGTTCATTTTTTATTCCAAAAACTTTAGTAAGCTGCTCCATTGCTTTATCAGGAGTATCAATTTTTGCAATATGGAATCTGAGATCGGGAGAGGTAGACATCCCTATCAACCCACATGCTTGATCTTGTCGATTTTCCATTTAGCTGCCTTATCTTCATCTTTCGGTTTGGTTTCTTGGCCTGAGGATATTCTGTAAAGACCTTTACTTCTAAGTAAATCCACAATGTAGGACCACCATTGGAAGTAGTTGGTGTTGTCAAGAATAACTTGTCATGGACTTTCCATTTTAACAGAAACTGAAGTTATATATGCTGAAACTAAGTGTTTCAATGGAAAGATCTCGAAAAATTAGGCTGGTTCAAAAAAACGGCTCTGAAAACGGCTTCCGGATGAAGAAATTATGGCTTTTTGAAAAAACGTCGATGAAGGCGCCGACAAAGTGCGGGAATGTGCGGAAATGAAAAAAAATGTCCCTTTTTCAACAAAAAGGAGATTTGAACCCAAGACCTCTACTCTCATAAATTATCTTTGAACCAAGTGAGCTATACAAAAAGTTTGAGAGAGAGAGAGAGAGAGAGAGAGAGAGAGGGGAGGTGGGGGCGCTTTGTTTTCTTTTGGTCACTGAAGCTTTGGATTGCGTGCTTCCTTGAGAAAACTCTTTTTCTCCCTACAAAACAAAAACAAAAAACCCAACATGGACATACAAAAAAAACAAGCCTTGCGGCTTAAAGTTAGCTTTACCTGGAAACTAAATATTTTCCTCAATGTTTCTGATTTTCCGAGATCACACTAAGGCGCAGGGAAAAGAGCATACACATGAGAAAAATCCTTCCTTTCTATTTCTGATTTGCCAGATCACACAGAGTCGCAGGGTAAAGACCATATGCAGAAATGAAAGGTATATATCTGGTAATAAAAAAGAGCTAAATAAACCGAAACCAAAATAAACAGAGAGAAAATAACTGTAAACTGCAAATAAACACTGTATACCTCCAGATCTTAAAAATGACGTAGCTAGGGCTATCGGAAACCTTTTCGCGTGAAACGAAAGGGGTTCCTCGCTGGAGCAGATGCTCCTAAAATAACAGAGCAGTCCTCTTAGCCCAAAAGTAGTCAGAAACAGCAGATCTAGGAGATGGCAGTTGGATGCAGTTGTACCGGCTTCAAATTTGGATCATCAACGGACGCGACCCTCAAATAGCTCTGAACGCTCCCTTCAAATTCTTCCAGCACCCCCCCTCAAATCCAACTCGAGGGAATCGAACCTGGGTCCAAGCTCTGATACCATGTAGTAATTTACAGGGTAAGTTCCTCAGACAGAACACGAAAAGGACACTGCTCACAAACAGATCACAGATCAATACACCAGTATTTTGACGTGGTTAAAACCCTCAAAGAGGGAAACAGTCCATGGCCTGAGCCAACACGGCCACTTCAGGAAATTTATTAATAAAAGAATGAAAATTTACATAAGCTTCTCTCGTGAACGGTTAACCTACAAATGACTGTCCATGCGCTTTAAATAGAATTCATGGACCAATTGGGTGTTAAGCCACGGATCAAGTGTCAGTAATACCGAGGAGAGAATGAATCATCAGATCACTACATATCGTGACCATCAGATTGTAAGTTACAAATGTACATAGTAAGGAAACACACTTTACCTAACTCTATACTAGACCAAGTTATACTTAACTATTCCTATGTGTCGGAATATCCTAACAAGGTTTAATGAGGGCTTAAAAGGGTGTATGAGTCTCGATAATTAAGGAAAGGCTTTAATAAAGTCTCTTGTGAAGGCTTGAGGGTTAATTGAGGTATTGATAAGTGTATATGGCTAGGGATTAGCCTATGTTGGCATTAATAAATCATTCCACATGGGAATTGATTAATAGGGCCTTAACAATCACCATTAATGAAGTTTTGACCTGGTAGGTCATATCTATTCCTCAAAAAATGATTTATGCATAGGTCTACATGCATACTGTGGGTAAAGCAGGGGTAACCCTATGTGACTTATCATACACTCTCTCTTATTTTCACCCACCTAGTATACAAGAACACTTATTTGTTTAATACAACCAAGTTAAAAGGGCAAGTTTCTTTCTTACACTTAAATGTTTTCAATACAAACAAGTTAAGAGCACATTTTTCATTTTCAAATTCCAAAAGTATAACATGTATATCTCGATAAGTTAAAAACAAAATCATTGCATAAAAAAGGTAAGCTTAAAATTAAATTAAAATTAGATTATTATTATTATTATTATTATTATGACAAACACACCAAATATGGAAAAAATGTTTTCAAACACAACCATAAAAAGAGTGTTAGTTTGTAAAATACAACTACAAACTTATTAAACCATCATAGATCCAGCTTAACCTGTATCTATCAAGTGTCGAGAGGGATCCAATCTCTCGCTGTGCAAACCTCTTTTTTAGCGCTTGATAGATCCAAGTTAAGATGGATCTAGGCTGGTTATATAATACTATATAATATCTATATTTGTATTTATTTGTCTCTTTCTTATTCCCTCTCTCTATCTCACCCACCAAAGATACACACACTCTCTCCATATCTATCTCTCTCTGCCTCTCTCTCTTCCCTCTATCTCTACTCTCTCCATCGCTCCCTTGTCACTCCCTCTCTCTGTCTCTATCTTTCTCCCTGTATGTATTTCTTCCTCCTTCATTCTCTCTCCCCCTCCAACATCATCTCTCTCTCCGTTCTCTTCATCCTCTCTCACTTTCTCTATCACCTCTCACTGTCGCCCCACATCACTCTCTCTCTCTCCCCCGTGCATCTTTGTGCCTCCTTCTCTCCCTATTTCCCTTCTCTCCATATCTTTATCCCCACCTATTCTCTCTCTTCCCTCCTCTCTTCTCTCCCTCTCTCTATCCATCTATCCCTTGTCACTCCCTCTCTCTCTCCCCCTCCAACTCCATATCTCTTTCCCCCCTTTCTTCTTCTTTGTCTCCCCTGTCTCTCTTCCTACCTCCTTCTCTATGTCTGCCCCCATCACTCTCTCACTCTCGCTTTTTCTCTCTCTCCACCCTCTATGTTTGTCACTATCTCCCTCCCCCTCTCTTCCCTTCACTTTGCTTGCTACCATCACTTGGATCCTTAGTTAAGATAGATCTATGTTGGTTCTTACTAATATTTGTATTAGATAAATTTCACATCGTTAAATATAAAAGTATTCTCATTTTTAAATTTATGTAAACCTTAATTTAATTTGTATGGGAATAATTTTAGTAGTTTTGAGGACAGAGGGTTTATATATATCTCAAAACTAATTAAAATGATTTTCCTAATAGCTTCAAATAAATAATGTTATAAAGTTAAATTAAATTAAAATATTTTTATTGTGAAATAAGTTATGGTTTTTGGGCATGTGGTATTGATAAGCCATGGTATTGTAAGAAGGCCTATTTACAAGCTAATAATATCCATTGTGAAGTGGGGGTCAATATCGATTGTTAAGAATCTTTTCATATTGTTATAAAAGATTGTGAAATAAGATATGATTTTTTTGGAATCTGGTATTGATAAGCCATGGTATTAGCCCATGTTATTATAACAAATCCTATTCAAAAGTTCATAATATCAATGGCAAAGCAGGGGTGAATATTAATAATCCTATCATATTCTTATAAAATATCTTGATTTTTAAATCAATTATGTTTCTTGGGATGTGGTATTGATAAGCCATGGTATCAGCCCATGGTATTGTAACAAAGTATATTTACAAGTTAATAATATCCATGGTAAAGTGAGAATGAATATCCATGGTTAAGAATATTTTCATATTGTTATAAAATATTTTGATTGTGAAATAAGTTATGTTCTTAGAGCATGTGGTATTGATAAGCCATAGTTTTGGCCCATGGTATTATAACAAAGCCAAATTTTTACAAGTTAATAAAATCCACTATGAAGTGGGGGGTGAATATCCATGGTTAAGAATCTTGTCATATCGTTATAAAATATTTTGGTTGTGAAATAATTTATGGTTTTTGGGCTTGAGGTATTGATAAGCCATGGTATTGCCTCATGGTATTGTAAGAAAACCTATTCACAATTTAATAACAAAATCAAAATATAACAAATTGAGTTTTATTATTTTATTACTAATTCAACCAACATTTAGATTTTTGCACTCATCCCCATAGTTTTGAATTTTATTATTTTTATTACTAATATTATTTAACTAAGCCCATATTTAAAATTGTTTACATACTTATATTACACCTACACATCTACTCTATAATCTATAAATATTGTATTTATTGTTTCTTAGGCACTAAAATTTTAACATTTTTGAAAAAATTCAGCCTTAATTTTGATGTAACAAATCCCTCCAAAATCCAATCTTCATTTATATTCCAAACAAGTAGTATATTTTCACTTTCCATAGGGTGGACGGAAAACGAGTAGCACATTCTCACTTTTCATAGGACAGGATGGAAAACGAGATTAAAACAAGTAGTATATTTTCACTTTTCATAGGGCGGAGGGAAAACAAGTAGCACATTTTTACTTTTCCCAGGGTGGGAGGGAAAGCGAGATTGAAGAGAGATGTGAATTAAGGTTTTACTAGTAGAAGATTGATATTAAACCCTACCAGTGGATCTTCATTCCATTAATGGCACCCAGGTATGTTTCATTTCTAACCTCGTTGCATTTCCACCCCACTTTCGTTGCATTTCCACCCCACTTTTAGTCTTCTTCCACACAGGGAGAAGTACACACACCTCAAATCTTTGGTTCAAAATTCACTAGTTTTTTTCATCCTTGCTTTTAAGTTTATGCTTTAATAGATTAAGTCACACTTTGTTACCATTTTTAGGGATGGCATTGGCATTTGATGAATGTGGGAGTTCATTTATCATAATAAAGAAGTAAAGGAAGAAGACCCAAATGAGAGGCTTAAATGTTCAAAATGTCTAACATTTTGGTCACAAGGGATGTTATGAGAATACTACACACCTCACTAGACTCCAATGGAATAAAAATGGCCCTCTAGAATCCTTGCGGTGATGTCATCATCAGTAAGATCCTATTCCTTTTAGCCATTCACTATTTATGGATCAATGAAACTGCCCTTAAATTATGAAAATTGATAGAATTTACTTTAAAACTTGTATGATTCTTAACTAAAAATCACTTAAATATTTTGTAAAGACTGAAATAATCCAATACTCTACAATCTACTCACTATTTCTCACAAATCGTGATGCCCACTAAGCTAGATGCTCTACATGTGTCGATCTCTACCTACTAAAGCTCTTAAAATTGGTGAATGTGTTCAAATGTCATTTGGATCATTGGACTTCTAATGTGCATTTCGGGCATTTCAACCCCTAGATTTGTATGTGCCATATTCCATCATGTTGGTTCCATTTATAGGTGCATGTCCATTTTGGTTGTGGGTAGAGCTTAACAAAATCATTTTGGTTAGATTTCGAGAACATGATATTTAACGTAGTTATCCTATTTTATTGGAGATAAATTTTTCGAGCCTGCATGTCAAACATAGCTACATGGTATTGGTCCATGCATGTAACTTCTTTGCACTTTGAGGATGTGGTAACTCAGTTTACCACCCAAATTCACACAAAAACTGAACCTGAATTCACACAAAAACTGAACCCAAATTCACACAAATTTATGAAGTAACTGAACTGAATCATTCACACAAAAACCAAACCAATTTCACACAAATTTAAGAAGTAACTGAACTAAATAATTCACACAAAAACTGAACCCAAATTCACACAAATTTACTAAGTAATTGAACTGAATTTTTTCTCTTATTAACTATTTACCATTGAACTAAATAATTCACACAAAAACTGAACCCAAATTCAACAAATTTATGAACTGAATTGTTTCTGTTATTAACTATTTACTATTGAATTGTTTCTGTCACACAAAAACTGAACCCAAATTCAACAAATTTACGAACTGAATTGTTTCTGTTATTAACTATTTACTATTGAATTGTTTATGTTATTAACTATTTATTATTGTTAGGCATGAAACTATAGATTTATGCAACTTAAATGCACATAACCATTCCATTATTCATGAATCCATAAATCGCAGTTAGAGAGACAACCTAAAAAATAATTCAGCCATGAAATAGACTATAAACAATTTGTAATAATTCAATACAATTCATATATACATTTAGGAATACTTATTTATTTGGAATCATTCAACAATTAGTTGCAGAAGAGGGAAGTAAGATCACAATCATCAATCACAGTTCATATTTTACTTGATCACTCACACCATCATTGACATTATCACTATTTCACTTATCACATGATCCATTGTTAGTAAGAACTTTTTTTGATAATAGAACACACATAAGGGTATGTAGGAGGATTGTCTTACTATTCATAAGCATTCCTGAAATATAATCTCTTCATAATTATAATTGATGGCCTTTACTATATTGGAGCTAAGCAGTTGCTAAATTGAAGATTAATTTTTGCAAAGGATAGTGAGTAATTTCATTGCCTTTTTTTTATAAATCTTCCTCCCAAACCTATAGTTATTCATGGATGGTAGGGACAGACAAAACAACACAATGCACTTCTTGTATTCATATTATTTTTTGTCAAGTCTATGCTTTGAACAAGACATAATAGCTCTTTTGACGACACAAACAAAAACACTTAATACTTGGTGAACAATCTGAAGAAGTGCCTTGGTGTCAATGTGCACAAACTTAAGGACAAGAACATGAAAGTGAAAGAGAGCTGTAAAATTGGTTAGAACATAGATTTTCTACTGATCAATAGATCCATAAATAATGATCCCATAGTGTTAGTAGATAATTGTTCCTTCAAATAATGATCCTCATATGTCTCGTGTTATTTTTGTTTTATTCCACCTTACATGATTTGTTCTGTGGAAGAAATTTTCTGATGAAACTTGCTAAATTAACTCACCAACTTCATAGGGCTCCAATTGACATTCTTATGTCCAGCTTCTAGTTTCTAGTCTTTAAGCTCTCTTGCAATGGTATATATATATTAATGGGCCTTTTCGGACGACCTATATAAACAACCGATCTTTCACTGGATAGACAACGAAGTTAGTAACCTGAATTTTTCTATCACATTTTTATTTTAAAAGAGAGTTCTTTAGTTCTTCTCTCAAGGTTCCTCTCAGGCTTCCATGTTTCCCTTCGTGTTCACTTCCATCATTTACTTTAGCTATAATTTTTCTCAGCTAGGTTGTTTCCATGGTTTTAGTGTTGTAGTAATTGTTCCCAACATCTCCATAATGTTTGCATTTCTTCAAGATATGCTTCTCCAATTCATGTCCACTCCTCCACATACCATGTTTTCTCTCTTTTCGCAATAGGCCTCTGGACATCATATTTCCAGTTCTCATCTTGGAGTTGCTTCTCTCCCTTCAATCTCCTTTATTGGATTTGCAAAAAAGGAGGGAGAAAAAATATTCTTTGTTGGATTTGCCTCACTGCAGGTTCTTCATGCTTTAATACCAATTGATGGGTGGTGGAAAATGCAAAACCTATAGATAAGAAATAAAATTTACTACCCATCTCAGTGGATGGTTTCAATCATAATCAATCTGTTTCGCTAAATAGAGGCCAAACAATTCCACATGACGATTTTATCATTAAACTTGTATTATAACATTCAAGTAAATTGGTGAAATGATAGTGATGCTACTCAGTTACATTCACTTTGTAGTATAAATTGATCCTCATGCATGGGATTAAGAAAGGATAAATAAAAATAAATACCTTTTTCTCATCAAACAATGGGTGGCATGATTTCTTGTTTAGGCAGAGATTCCATTCTAGTTCTCTTTCTAGGAGTTTACTCTTCTTACTGCTTGGTGTTTATTCCTTAACAATATCCTTCATTATCAGTGGAGTTATCTTCCTCAATTGTCCAGTGATATGCCTCAACTAATCCAAGGATCTTCTTACCCAATGATTGTGCTCAATTCTATTTGTGGAGAATAGAAAGGCCCTCTATAGTAACATCATCAGATGTGAGTACCAAATAAACGACATTGCCATTCTCCAGCAAAGATTTGGAATCAATTTCCCCCTGCACCAGAGCTATAATTTTGCTCCACTTTAGGGATATGCTGAGGGAATAACCATCATCCAACTTCTACTTTCCTAGCCTTGTATTTTCCATGGCGATGGCCTTGTTGGACTTACCATGGTATCTATGAGTGGTTTTACACTAGCTATACAAAGAGGACTCTAGGGCCTTGCTGGCTTCCAAGGACTAAACCAAATCTACCGCAATGTAATGCTGAGCAGGGTTGAATCTGTCATACCAAATCAGATGAGCATCCACAGTAGGACTACTAGTGAGCACGTGACCATTGTGATAAGTTAAAACAAGGGGTTTCTATTCATCCAATACAGAGGAACATAGATCAATCAAAAGAAGAAAACATACAATTAACTTAAACCCTCCCATTACCAAAATCAAAGAAACCCTACAAACCCTACTGTTGTTGGGTCTTTCCTGACATACGAGAAATGCCTAAATGTTTTTCTCCCTCCTTTGTTGGATTTGCGTCACTGAAGGTTATTCCTACTTTAATACTAATTGATGGGTGTTGGGAAACATAAAACCTACACAAATGCACACTAATTCGTTGTAGGTATATAAGAAATCAAATTTACTACCCATCTCAATGGATGGTGTCAATCACAATCAATGTACATAACTAAACAGAGGCCAAAAAATTCCACATGAGGATTTTATCATTGAACTTGTATTATAACATTCAAGTAGATTAGTGAAATAACAGTGTTGCTACTAAATTAAACTCACTCTGCAACATAAATTGAACCTCATGCATGGGATTAAGAAAGGATCAATAAAAAAAATACTCTATTTCTCACACAACAATGGGTTGCACGATTTCTTTTTTAGGCATAGATTCCATGCTAGTTTTGTTTCCAGGAATTTACCCTTCTTGTTGCTCAGTGATTATTCCTTAACAACATCCTTCATTTTCAATAGAGTGATCTTCCTCAATTTCCCAGTGATATGCCTCAACTTATCCAAGGATCTTCTTTCCCATTTATTGTGCTCAATTGCATTTGTGGAAGTCAGTGCCTTCTTCTCGAGAGAGTTTGTTTCTTCTCTTAATTTGTTTTTCTCAATAAATTATTCCACTTTAGCAGACTAATTTCTAGTCTATGTTAAAATTTCTTTCTCTTTGATCTCCTCCTTTGCAATGAATGTCTTAATTATTGCTGCAGTTGATTTATGTTTCATCATTCAGCAAGACGTTTCTAGAAATAGCAAGATTTGTGATGCCATGACATCGCACCCTGCTATATTTCTGTTAATTTGATATCTCTTTGTTTTTCTCTTATTTCTCTAGTAGCACTAATCCATCATCTCAACCCCTCTTGTTTTTATTGTGGATCTATTGTAATGGGTGATTAAACGAATTACACTGTATCTTGCCTTTCCTTCCATCTATTTTTAGAAATGTCATGTTTAAAGTGGGAGTCGATGAAACTAAGAGTGATATGTTGTGGGCTCATGTAAGTCTCACAGGCAGAAATTGATGATTAAACATGAACAAGAGGCTGGAATAAACACATTTTTGGTGATGCAAGAACACTAATGGACTATGGATGTTCCTGCATCACCCATTCCAATATCCACCAGATAGTCTTTGTTTGAAAATATATGTTGAAGTTACAATTTATTTATCATGTGGCACCATTTGGTGTAGTTATAACAGACTGAGTAGAGAAGTAGATGAATAGATTCAATAGAGAAGTGGATCCAAGCCTGAGACCCCAATGGTAGTTTTCTTGATTTCATTGATAGGAATTGGATTTTCAACATGCCCCTGATGTTTCTAACTTCTTTCAGCTTTTCCATTTGAAAGCATGTTTATGCCCTTGTTTGAATGCTAGAATTTAGTTATTTTCCCAATAACTATTTGGAGTAGTTTATGTTTTATTTGCAACAGTAATATTTATTAATCAGGGTTCTTTGAATTTAGAGGTTCATGTTTAAAGACATATACATTTGAGTTCTCCTAAGTCTAGCTCATTTTATTTCATCCTTTTATTCTAACAATCCTTGTGTTTGTTGGTGATTTACAATTTGGTGATATCAGTTTCCACTTGTGACACCATGTTGGATTTCTTAAATATATTTTGTTTCCTTTGTCTTACTATCTTTCCTATGAAGCATGATTACTTATTTGCATATGTAGGGTTGAAGTTTAAGTAGTTGGTTCTGCATTTGAAAGATGATTTTCTTATATGATTTGGTTTTGTCTGGCATGTATATCAACCTTAAGAAGAAGAAGTGATGGGATTTATTGATCCCTATGTAAATATAGTTCGCTTAGATTACAATGAGGCCCGTGATGGTGATATTTTATTATTCTGTATTCACTATGATTCAACATATCATACATATTGTGTTGGCCTTGGAAGGGCTATCCCTAAAGGAGATTGGTATTGTCAAGGATATCAAACATCTATTCCTAGATAGTCCAGCACACATGACGAAGATGTTGAGGATTTTGTGCTTGATTTTGACAATGGGGATGAAGCTTAGGAAATAGAGGATTGGTGGAAGATGCTCCAGTTGGGATGGCTGTAGAAAGAATAAACTTAGAGCTCAATTTATCACCACCTTCGTCTTCTGCTCCTCTCGCAAAGACAAGGACAACTGAGGTAAGAACAATTCGCAAAATTATTTTTCGACAAAGCACTCCAAATCCATATTGTAGGTTGCTAGATGCAGCAAGGGCTTCACTTAGGAAAACTGAAGTATCTAGGCCTACATCCCAAATATCCATTGTATGGACAAAAACTCTGTAAGGTTAGCACATACTTCATCAGCGTGTACAAGCTTTACATGACAATTGGTTTGCACCAGGAAGAGGCTTTTAGCAGTTTTCATCTAGTTGTTCCCTTAACAAATTTGGGGCCAGAGATGGGACTAATGCAGTTGTACAACCCACGCCCAACAACATGTTGCTTCTGTTTCGTTAATCAACTCAGAGAAGTGATTTAGCCCTTGTTTTAGAGATCGGGAATTATACAATTAAATATAATGTTGATTGGGTGTGGGAAATGATGGAACATACTCTAGGATCAAGAGAAGATAATATCGGTTTGGCTAATTCACATAAATATGGAAGACATTGGAAGGGATCATCTTTTGGTTATAAAAAAATGATTTATAGGAATTGATGGGCAATGCAACATCAATTATTGTGAGCAGAAGCATCTTAACTGCTCATGTACGATCTCGTACTAGATATAGTCAAGATAGAGACATTCATACAACTACTAACTATTTGGAAAATCCAGAAAGGATAATAGAGGAGATCTCATGCAGGGATGTTGGAAATAATAGGCTACCAGCACCTAGTGTTTCTAATGAGATATTGGGTATAACATTATCTAAAATAAGTAACATTTTACATCATCAGCTAAACAATGGTAGTTCATTTAGTAAACCTCACGAAAATGGAGTCCGCAAAGTTGAAGGTGCAAAGGAGAATGTGATCTCCATGGTAAAATCTCACATGAAGCGCGCACTCACAAGGGAACATAGGTAAAAGCATCTATACTTTTCCTTCCTTTATGGTTTGTCTCTATAGAGTTTATTTTACTTGGTGTACATTGTATGCATCTCAAAACTTATCTTTAGGAAATCCTATTTCTATTCTTTCAAAGAAAATCTCTCTAGGGAATCCCAATGGATGTTTCCCCACATTCATGAATAGCATCCTTGGTAAACCCATTAGCATTGACTACTACACCGCATCCAAGGGATTTCGAACAGGGCACCTACTAGCACAGAACTAGCCAAATACCTAGTAACATTAATGACATTTGGTTGGGCTAACCCCTTGGATTCAATAAATCATAATCAACTACAATATTTCCCATATTAACATATTCATACCATTTAAAAATTTTCTAGAGTAACCAAAACAATCCAAGCCTGTTCCTATTTTTCTTTTGGTTTTTAATTCCTTTTTTGGTGTGGTGACAACTTTATATGACTGTATGTATGTCTATTTTTGTCAGAATATATGTTGAAAAGTAGATTCTCTCTTACATTCTACCTTTTCTGTTATGTATTGATGGAGTTCAGTTTCATTACTTGTGACCAAAGAACTCTGTCAGGAATGTATACAAGAATTATTGTATCACTATTTATAAAATGAACATCGCCCTTAAACAAGCAAAGTAGATCCTTGATGCTACATGTTTGCATCTCATGGAACTTCCAATCCTAATAAATGAGGTGAAATTTAAGTGTTTTCAGAATCCAAATATCATGTTTTTTGAATTCTCGCATATATGGTCCTCGAAAAGCGAAGTGAAATTTAATTATTTCCGAATCTTAAGTTCTATCAATTCACTCATATTTGGTGTTGGAATCTTTTGAGAAAATGGCAAAATTTTCTATTACTTGCATTCAAATTTTCCAAAAATAATATTAAATTTCTCCGTGGCTAAAATTCTCACTGAAATGGCTTTGTGATTGAAAATTTTGTAAATAATTTTAGGGAAGAAACCCAAAATATTTTTTCTAGATTATAGTTTTGTAACACTAGGTACTAAAACAATCTTCTATTTTCTGCTGCAAATGTCTGATAGAGTCTACACAGAAACTGATCAGAAAAACAGGTAGATGCGCTAGAAGGGCTAAATTATTTTGAATGAATAGTCACTTAACATAAATGATATATTAGGTTGCATAAATATATAACTTAGAAGCATGAACTAAAGAATAAATGTCAACGATATTGATATATTTTTAATTGATTTGAATGAGGCCAGGAATAGCTTTGACTAGAGGGTGTTGAAAATGGCATAATTTTTTTTTGGTTGGATAGATTTAAAATTGAAAATCAATAGTTTTCTTGCTTGCATACCTTGGGAAGATTTTTGTATCTCAAGTCTCAACCTTATTGAATAGTATAATTTATGCCTTGCAATGTTGAGATATACTTTGATACCACTTGCTAGTAACCTAAGCACTTTGGATGAAAATTTAGTTGTGAATTTTACTTGCAAAATATATAAGTGCAAATATAGATTAATTGTCCCTTCTATAGAATTTCCTTGAAATTATGCTACTGCTTTAATTAATAAATATGAAACTAATTGTTGCACCAAGACAAAAAATATATCTACCAATTTGCAATGGAAAAAAATAGAAATAAAACATAGTCACACTATAGAAAAAAAAAAAATCTAGGGAACCCAACTGGGAAAACCCTCTGCTAGCTGTAGAAATTTAAAATAATATACATATTAGAGTTTGAGACACCTTCTTGAAGACCAAGTTCATCGATGCTTATTGCTTTCCATATTAATTTTCATAAGCATTAGGGTTGTTTTCTGTCAAATCAGAGTAGCTAGAAAGTGTCTCTTTGATTTTAGAATGTAGACTATGATCAACTTCATCCAAGAATCCCCTAGAAGGCTCAACAGTAACAAGAATACATATCTTTTTTTTTATTTTATTTCATCACATGCATTGATCATAATCACTGATTTGTTTTCATTTCTTTCACAATCATTTTCAATTTTAGATGCAAAAGGTATTTTAGTATGATATAATCCTTATGTAACCAACCTCACACATATTGTTGGTTAATTTATGTCGTTTGAAGTTTATTGAGTTTGAGATTTATCATGAAACTACTAGAAGCATACTAGCATGGATGAGTTGATTATCTTGATAAAAATGTTATGGTTTGATCTAGTCCTTGAAAGCAACTTATAGTTGATGGTCAAAATTTCACATTCCTTTCATTTTTTAATCTTCACATATAAAAAATATCTTTATGTTATAGCCTCTAGTTAGATATATACAGTAACTACCACTTAGATGTTGGATGCCATCATTTTGGAAGTTGATCTTACTCAACTTAACTTTTTTTGAGTTGAAAATATCATTAGATCTCATTATATCATCTATAGCAGAGCATGAATCCAATTTACCTTTGTCTCAATTAAAAATGTGATTAGATTTTTCTATATCATCTTTTATAGAGAATGAATCCAATTTTTCAGAGTCCATTTGCTTGAGGTATATCAAATCTACTTTAATTCATTAAACTTACTTTTCATATTATGTTTTCTGATTGTGATTCTGTGGGCCACATTTGCATTGGAAAAGTGGCATATTTAATGAGGTGTGGAAGGAGAGGCAAGCTTCAGTTATGTCCTTTCAAACTTTCTAAGGTATGCAATAAAATTTAAAAAAAATATCCATAGAATGTTGTACTTTAGCTTTTTCTTTTGATAATGGATTATTTATGTGATCAACCCTCTCTCACACACAACCATAGTCCAGACATACATGGTTTTTTGGGATATGTGGACAATGGATAGATTTAAGCTAGTCATTTATCTATAATTTACACTGTATAATATCAAGCATTTATAGTTAAATATGTCCTTGCCACTAAATTAGAGTTGAAGAGTCAGACTCCTATTTGTCAGGCATATACCTCACTTTTAAATCAATTTATTGTTGACTCTGTATAGACCTTCCATGGGAGCGAAAATAGTGATCACTACCATTGCTTGATCTTTCTGCGGACCAAGTAAGGATTCCAAATGTGTATAAGTTAGTGGCTCCTTGGAGAATGCCAAGAGTGGCACTATTGTAGCAACAAGAAATTTATTTATTTGGAGTTATTCATTAGTGCATTGATAGTATATTGTTTATTCCATACAATACCTCAACAATGTATGATCAAATTAAAGTTAAGCATGTGATAATATTTTGACTTACGCTCTTTTAGAGGGAAAGTAGAGATTTTGTGAAGCTTGCACGTGATAATTGTATCATGCAAATTTTACCTGGGACAATTTTTGTGGATCTAAGTAGCAAGATACATGTTGGAATTAAAGAGACAACAATACTACAAAGTGGGAAAGAGGTTTCACAGTTAACCTGGCTTTCATATGATAGTTGGATTCAGTTTATTGGTAAGAAGTTGGATACCCCAACTTCCTTTTTATGACTGAGTGCAAGATTGAATCCTTCGACATATTCCTCGCTCAAATTTTATTATGTGATGGGTTTTCTCAGAATTTATTCACACTTACAAACTTTTCCAGAGTTTTTCTTGAGTCTTTGGAGGTGGTTAGCTTTTCAAAGCACACAAGTACAAGAAGACAAGAAATAATATTACCGACCAATTTGATGTTATCTCCCTATGAATGGGGTGTTCCCATTCATAAATGTTACGACTCGCTCTACTTCATTCTAGTGAACAACTTTGGGAGTTGCCATGAATCATGAGACAATTCTAACCCCATAACTATAAATTTCATATTTAAATATAAAACAACTAGATTAGAATCTGCACAATGAGAACTCCATTCTTTTTTTGAAATAACCTAAAATTGACTTGTACCGTGCTATTTAATCTTTTTTGTATTTATTTGTATTCTTTGTCTGTGACATAAAGATCCAACAGGCTACCTTGCATTTTCTATACTAACACTCCTAGAAGATAATAAAGTATGGAAAAATCTATCATTTGAAATGATTTATGTAGCTCACCTTTTGGTTTTTCAATTATTGAAGTTGTTACCTATATTGATGAAATCTTCTACAACTGATACCACACTGACAATATATGTTACACTCTTATCTGTGTTGCTTTGAAGGTGTTTCTCCTTCAGTAGAGCAAAAATACACTACAATTTTCATTTAGGGGAGAAGTGTACCTAGTAGCAACCTTGGCCTATGCGAAGATGGTTTGAATGCACATTAGACTCTATATGTTGTTTTGAAGGTGTTTCTCCTTCAACAATACTTCATCTTAGTAGATCATTTTAGTCTGCACCTTCAGTAGATGCATGTAGCCTTGGGATGCATGTTGTAGATTATAGTTTTCCTATGAGGGTGGAGCAACGATGAAAGAAGTGCGTCGATTTTAGGCTTCTTCTTGTTGTTGTATGCAAGCATGCTTGTTTATTGTTTCCCAAACATATTAGAGCCATATTTAGTATGATTTTATAGTTTGACTTAGATGCTCATTAATTTAGGTGTTTTTCTTAGTTCTGTTTTATGCACAGATTTATCTTTAAGAAAAGTGCACAATAGAGAAGGTTTTTATATTTTGAGTAGGGGACACGCTTCTAGGTAGGAGGTACTCTATTCTAGGAATATTTTTCTATGCAAGTTAGGTGCTTTATCTAATAATCCTAAGAGTGACATTGTTGTAGCAATAAGAAATTTGTTTATTTTGAGTTCTTCATTAGTGCATTGATAGTATATTGTTTATTCGATGAAATACCTCAATAGTGTATGATCAAATTACAGTTAAGATTATCATAATATTTGGACTTACCCTCTTTTAGAGGGAAATTAGAGTGTGTGTCAAGCTTGTACGTCACAATTGTATCATGCAGAGTTTAGCTGTCACAAGTTTTGTGGATCTAAGTAGCCAGATACCTTTTGGAATTCAAGAGGCAACAATACTACAAAGTGGTAAAGAGGTTTCATAGTTAAATTACCTTTCACATTATGGTTAGAGTCAGTTTGTTGGAAAGATGATGGATACGACAACTTCCTTTTCACGACTAAGTGCAAGATTGAATTCTTCGACATATTCCTTGCTCAATTTTCATTAAGCGAAGGGTTTTCTGGGATGTTCTTCACATATATAAGCTTTACCAGAGCTGTTATTGAGTCTTTGGATGTGGTTATCCTTTCAAAGCACACACGTACAAGAAGATGAGAAATAATATTCCCGACTAATTTCAAATTATCGTCCTGCAAATAGGATGTTCCCTTCCATAAACCTGATGACTCGCTCTGCTTCTTTCTATGGAACAAATTTGGGACTCATGAGTTGTGAAACAATTCCAACCCCACAACTATCAATTTCTTATTTAAAGTTATACCCACTAGATTAGAGCCTACACAAGGAGAATTCCATTTGTGTTTCAAAAGAACCTGCAATCAACTTATACCATGTTATTTAATATTTAATGTATTTCTTCACATCCTTGGCCTATGACATAAAGATGCAACATGCTACCTTGCATTTTCTATACTAACACTCCTAAACAATAATAAATTATGCCCAAATATTTCATTTCAAATTATATATGCATCTAACCTTTTGGTTTTTCAATTATCAAAGTTATTACCTATATTGATTAGATCATCTACAACCAAGGCCACAGTGACAATATCTGTTATATTTTTATCCATCTTGCACTAAAGCTGTTTTTACTTCAACAACACTACAATACATTGCAGTTTCCATTCAGCAGAGAAGTGTACTCAGTAGAAGCCTTGGTCTGTGTGCAAGTGGGTTCAATTCACAATAAACTTTATTTGTTGTTTTGAAGGGGTTTCTCCTTTAATAGTACTTCATCTCAGCAGATCCTTTTAATATACACCTTTAGCAGATGCATACAACCTTGGTGTACATGTCATAGATTCCATTTTTGTTGTGAGGGTATAGTAATGATGAATGAATCACATCGATTTTAGGCATATTATGGTTGTTGCATGCAAGAATTCTTGTCTAGTGTTTCCCAAACTTATATAAAGCCATATATAGTATACTTCTATACTTTGACTTAGATGCTCACTTTTATTAATTTAAGTGTTTTTCTTAGTACTGTATTTTATGCACATATTTATCTTTAGAAAAAGTGCATAGTAGAGAAGGGTTCTATATATTGGGTAGGGGACACTCTTTTAGGTAGGAGTTACTCCATTCTAGGGAGCTTTTGTCATGCATGTTAGGTGCTTTAGCCTAGACAGGGTTCCAAGTCCCT
This sequence comes from Pinus taeda, assembly GCA_000404065.3. NCBI lineage: Eukaryota > Viridiplantae > Streptophyta > Pinopsida > Pinales > Pinaceae > Pinus > Pinus taeda. The sequence continues at coordinate 75,708 of APFE030168853.1, forward strand.
TCCTCCTCGACAAAGTCCCTGCTAGACAAGACACCAGTTGACAGAGTTCCAAGTCCATAAATTTTCCAAAAACCCACGTAAGCCTAGCTATCTAGCCTAAAATCCTTTACATTCCAGTCATCTCTTAGCTATGGTTTTATGGAGAAATCCCTCTCTGGTTTTATAGGGCTAACTACCAAACTAAAAGCTTGGTATGTGGTTACCTCCATGGATCTCGTCATTAGCCTGGGACATTATGGAGGATAACAGAGGGCATGCCAACTAGGGAGTGCCAAGGTGTTCTAGTGAACGTAAGGTTCCCAAGTCATGGAAAAATGTAATGCTACTTGTCAGATTATCACTTCCAAGGTGTGTTAGGGAATGCTAAGGCATGCTAACATGTGCCAGAGAGTACAGAGACATGTCAAAAAAGCTAATATGTGCCAAGTGTTAAGGCATGCCAATATGTACAAGGGTTCTAAGTCCCTACCTCCTCTTCTTCCATATGCTATTCACTTATGACATTTCCTTTGCAACATATGGTGAATTTGCTAGTTATATGTCATTTATAGGTTATAAATGTCTTTAGAGTTTTAGTTCTAATTGAGTGTTCAACTGAACATATTGATTCTCTTATAAAAACTGTTTTTCCCTCCATCCATTTTTCATAACTTCAATAACCATTAGGTCGGGACCTGTAGCTTCGATGTTGCTTTTCTTGTTTAATAAAAAAATGTCGAGACTTTAATTTATTGAAAGTTATAGAATTTACAATTTATGAAGTTTTAAGGTTTAATTTTTAAAAATATTATTCTTTAAAGAGTGCTAGCTCAATGGAAGAGCACCTACTTTACAAGCAGGAGGTTGGTGGTTTGATTCCATGATGTCCTAACATCCATATGGAATGGCGACAATCAATTTTTTATGGCAAAGGTTCTTTTCACCATCACCAATGAGATTTGGTGACATTTTTTGACCCTCACCAAAAATATGAAATGGTGACAGTCAACGAATGCCATCATATATACGCATCAATAGTGACGACCCTCAAAGGCACATAACCATAATTCATTGTTGTTGATATGAAATGGTGACGACCGTCGTCGGTCATTATAGTCATTATTCGTGACGGACCTTGAATGTCACCGTAGCACCTATACTTCTAGCAATGCAGCTTTTGGTGATGGTCAGCGAACGTCACAATATATATGCACCAATAGTGACGACCATTAAATATCAATCATAATAAATAATTGTTGTTCATATGAAATGGTGATGGTATCTATAAATCATTATAATCAATATTCATGATGGACCTTGAATGTCACCATGACACCTATACTTTTGGCGATGCCACCTTTGGTGACATGTAGTTTTTGGTGACCAGGGTTATGGTCTGTCACCATTGCTCATATGCAATGATGACGGTCACTATCCATCATTATAAATAATGATTGCCAACGAACTTTGAATTCCACTACAACACCTATACTTTTTCCAATGCCACCTTTGGTGACTTTTAGATTTTGGTGACAGAGGCTATGGTCTGTCACCATTGCTCATATGAAATGGTGACAGTCGTTATCTGTCATTATAAATCATTATTGGTGACAGAATCTGTATGTCACTACAACACATATACTTTTGGCAACACCACCCTTAGTGACATTGAATTTTTGGGAACGAATGCTCTTTTTACCATCACCAATGAGTTTATGTTGACATTTTTTGCCCCTAAACAATGTCCTTTTTCCTTGTAGTGACGACCTCTGACAGGTTCTCCAAACACTACAACAACACAAGTTGTGTTCCAATTTGGAGAAATGCACATTTGGCATGACCCAACATTAGTATCTTGGATACATTATTGATGAACAGGGTCTGCATGTGGATCCAACCAATATCCAAGTCATTCAAGATTGCCTAGCCCCAACCACTTTGAGAGGTCTTTAGAGCTTTCTAGGTCTTTCCAATTTATACTACAGGTTCGTGTTGGGATTTTCTCATATTACTTGGCTATTAAGTCAAATCATCAACGGAGGAGCGAAAGCAGCATTAATTTGGTTTGAATCTCAATAGAGGGTGTTCGTAGAGTTGAAACATCAACTCTTCTCTACACCAATTCTCCCATTACCAAACTTGCAACAACCATCTGAGATCAAGACAGATGACTTTGACTATTCTATTGGGTAGCCCTTACTCAGCAGGGGAATCCAATAGCATATCAGAGTGACACACTTTCAGATACAGTCTAAAAGTATCCCACTTATGACAAAGAGATGTACTCCATTGTGCAGGTTTGTTGACAATGCAAGAAATAAATTTTGGGGAAGGAAACAATCATCCAAATAGACTGAAAACCCCTGTAGTTCTTACAGGCGCAAAGGAAGTTGCAAAAGGATTTCAATTAGAAGTGGTCGACATACCTGCAATAGTTCCATTTCAATATTAAGAATAAGAAGGTAAACACCAATAATGTTGCATACTGACTCAGCCGACCAATGATCATGGTGTTAACCACCATGCTAAACTCTTGTGGGTATGAGACATATGATTGGCCACATTTCTACAAACATGACCTAGAATTTGGCCACACATACCAAACGCTCTTGGAGGGTTAGCAAGTTCCATATTTCAACTCTAGGATGCACCGTTATGGCACATGGGACACCTTTGTGTTCCTTCAACCGAGCGTGCCAGAAGGATATGAGAAGCACACTAAAATTGGGTCATTAGGCATTTCAGGGTCGAGAAAATAGTGAAAGTACTATAGAAGTATTTCTATTGGCCGAATCTTCGACAATATGTCAAGCAATACATCAGATCTTGCACTACCTACACCATTTCCTAACCAGCCATTAAGAAGGAAGGCCTCTATACTATGGTGCCTACTCCTAGTCGAGCTTGGGAATCCATTTACATGGATTACATGTCAGGCCTTCCTTCTACTAAGTATGGAAATGACCATTTTTTTTTGTGGTCATTAACAGATTCTCGAAGATTGCCATTATTGTGGCCTGGGAGAAGATTATCAATACAAAATCCATTGCTAAACTCTTATTTCAACGAGTGTGGATACACTTTGATATCCCATAGTCTATCATCTCAGATCGGCACACTAAGTTACTCAGTAAATTTTGTTCGAGTCTCTCATTGATGCTGGACACCAAGCTCACTAATTCCACATCTTTCCATCCCCAAATTGATGGCCAGATAGAAGTCATCAACACGATGAACGTACACATTCTACACATGTTCAACTCAAAGCATCGATGCACATGAGATGAGAGCCTATTGTATGTCCAAAAACTGTAATTCGGCTCTCCACAGCTCGACTGGCCACAACCCTTTTTAGGTGGGCTTGAGATTCCAACCACTATGTCCCTTATATGTGGCCATACCATTTGCAACTACTCAGGCAAATTCTACCCATGTACTATATGAAGATGACAAAGAAAACAACTTCGTTGAACACATCCATCACATCTGCCAACAAGTCCATGAAATATTGGATAGAGCCAATTCTAAGTACAAGCAACGACATGGTCAACATCAGGTGTCACACAAGTTCTAGGTGGGTGAAAATTTTTGGCTACATTTGTAGAAGGAGCGCCTTGATTGTCCCCATTACAACCTTCACCCACTCCAATATGTGTCATACACCATCCCCAAGGCAGTACGGGGTAATGACTTCAAGCTCAGTATTCAACTATTCCTTGGTCTGCACCCAATGTTTAATGTGGACTGCCTTCAACCCTACTTTCCACCAGTGTTGGACACATCCAACATTGTAGAACAACTCACACTAAGAGATTTAAACTCAAACTGCATGGAAAAATCCACAACTAATCAAATGATGGAAATAGAGATCAAACACAATCGACAGCAAAGGATCCAACTATATCGAGTTGTCAAAGCATGCCAACTCCTTCACTAGTGCAAGTGGCTCACGAGGGACCAAGTTCAACAAAAGTTTCCTCATCTCATGGAGGAACTCAACGGAATGGGAACCATTGCTTCCTCAGGGGGAGGAATAATCCAAGTGGATACTGGTGGCCACCCACCTATTCCAGTTGGATCCCCACCATTATTTCTTGCAGTTTTTCAGTTTCCTTAATTGTACTACATTGTACTATGAAGTTTTTTAGTTTGTGAACTTCTAGAGCCGTTTTGAGGCCCTAAATGACGTTTTTTGAGAAAATCATCAACAAGGAATATGAGGTTGTGTTCGTCTAATAGATATTTGTAAAGAGGTGTCATGTGCATCAAATGAAGATCATATGCAAAAGTTATGACCCGGGGAAGTTGATGTACCAACTTACCCCAACGAGGCCCATAGTTTGGTGTTTCATCTCCTAGGGTTAGGTTTTTGGATGTTTAGGGTTTTGAATTGTTTATCAATAATAAATAGACCTTCAATCCTCATTGTAACATAGTTTAGAGGCATGTAGCCGCCACATACCTTCTGAGAGATAAGTTAACATCGCCCAAGCTAGTTTATTTCCATTTCATATGTAAGCATATTTAAGTTCTTTGATATTAATGAAATGAAGTTTTATTTCCACTGCATCTCTATGTATATGGTTAGATATGTAATTTGTTTCGTTCCTGTTGAAATTTGTACGAATAAACACCATGATACTTGAAATTCCTATATGGTCGAATATTGAGATGGATTGTTCATAGTTTCAAATTGATCAATAAATTACTCTATTTAAAACTTTCCAATATTTTTTTGCATGGACATACGAGGACTTCAAGGAGTTTAACAATGAGGTCATTCACTCTATGATTCTGTTGAAATAAAATGGTAAGGTAGCTAGAAAAAAACCAAGGATCATAAATTCAAACCTCAAGCATTTCTCTAAAACATAGATTTATAAAATGTAAAAAGGCTCGAATCACATTCAAAATATGGGACTCTAAACATATTTTAAACTGAGTAATAGTCCAAAAGAGGAATGGAAAGATAAGTCTCTATGTTTTCTTTTGTGTTAATAAAGCCTCACTCAAAGGTTATTTCCCACTCCCAAATATGGAAATAATGCTCCAATCAATCATTGGATTAGCGATAGTGTCTACGCTAGATCGATTCTCTAGATACAGTTAAATTTTAGACGATTATGATGATAGTAATAAAAAACATTCATCAAACCATGGGGAACTTACTCTTATGCTTGTATGCACTTCTGATGAAAAAATGTTGGTGTGATGTTCTAGAGGGATATGGAACATGCATTTGCATATTCAAATAGAAAAATTATACCATGTTATTAGGATAAATTAATAAATTATTTGAATATGAGAGGTTCTCATTGGGAACATGTAAAATGAGTCCTTGAAATATATAGATAATATGTGATATCACTTAATTCCAAGAAATGGTAGTTGGCTCTACGAGAGAGGAGAATCTTAGGCCACATTGCAAGAAGAAAAGGAATTTATTAGGCCCATATTTGAATTGAAGGCTCCAACCAATGAGAAAGGATCACATTCATTATTTGGAAAGATTAATTTTATTAGAATATTTGTACCATATGATGCCTCTACTATCATTTCTATGAAAAAAAACTTAAGAAGGATGAAAATTTTGAATGGAAAAATGAGTAGTACATGGAATTTGACAAATTTTAAAGGGCAATAGTGTCAACCCCAGTTCGTTAGCCATGACTATTGAAATGATTATTTTATTTATTTATACCTTTTCACGTAATGCGACGATAACTACATATTTATCACGAAAAAGGAAATTAAAGGAAAAACGTACAATTTCTTTCATGAGCAAGCCTTGCAAGAACATGAATTGAATTATTTCCTATTAGAGAGAAAATTTCACTCTGTTCATACCTCTATAACATTTTAGAAGCTACATTCCATCTTCACATATTCTAGCTTATGTATCATCTGCAATAGTGAAGGTGATGTTGACTTCTATACTATGGAGACAATTCTTAGTTGAAAATAATGAGTGCCGAAGGCATTCATAAGGAAGATAAGGATTTTATAAAATAAAATAAAAAATCTGAAGATACAACACCCTATAATATAATGTAGACTTAACCTCCGAGATTAATTAGCACCTAACAGTTTGGAATTTTCTTGATAGTCACATGCCTTTAAGAGTATAAGATGCTGCGAAGAAATTAGAAGGTAAGCATGGTTTTCACTTCCATGCGAAAGCAAAATCCAATGCTAGAACCCTGGGTGAGAAATGACGAATGTAACAAAGAAAATAAAGGACAATGCTTATGTCTAAGATAATGGACTGCCTATTAAGGCATCTTAAAAGTAGAAACACGTATTTTTGTCAAAGACTATAACACTAATAAATTTGAATTTATTTGAAGAGGAACCTACTACATCATACATTAATTTCAAATAAGTAAGAACACATTTTGGAAAGAGTACGTTAGGAAGGAAACGTAGTGTAATGTAACATATCAATATTTGGAATAAATTTACCTTTGAATTTATTATTCTATGGGGAAGATGAAGCATTGAAATTATAACCAAAATTGCAAAATATCGTAACCCCATTCATATCATTCTCTTCTCTTTAAATAACATATCAAAATTAAGTTCTCAATTACCAAGTAATAGTCAAACTTCTAACTACTTATAACTAAGTTTCTCAAATGAGGGTCTTAAATTTTATACAAAGTTTTCTCATTAAACGCAAATATGATAAATCTTGAAATTAACAAAACTAAATACAATATTTCATTGAATAGGTTGAACAGGTCTTGGTTCCACAACTTCCACAACTATAAGTGAGATCTTCCTTTCATATCTTTGCCAAATTGTTTCAAGTGGAAGCTCATAAGTGATCTTTTCTTGGAAAACCATTTGCAAGCTTGAGTGCCTAGAAGAATTTTATTTTTCCATCAACAATGTCTTCACAACCCACAAAATATCGATGTTATGTTGTAGATAAGTACCAATAGTTCAACGTTTCAATTCTTTAGATGATTCAAGGGTATTGTTAATTTGAATTTGCATATTTGGTAACATTTTTTCATATGCCTCCAAAGGATCCAATTTCCCATTTTGATCTGAACAAATGGACAATCCAAGTCTCATTCTTTGATAAAAACTTGTTATTAAATATTGAAACTACCCTTTGAACCTCTCTCTGTCAATTAGAAGCTTGGATGTGAAGAAGCTTTTTCTTTATGACCTTTCTTATCTCCGCAATAAAACATACATTGTCGTCCACATTTAAGGCCTTCATTTCATTTGGATTTTTCTCATTCAAGTATTTTATTATCTTTTCTTTTCTTGGGACTCTGTCTCCTATTTCATTTTCAACTCTTTTTATGGTTGGCTATGACTTTTTCAGTAGGGAGTTTTTCTTTGCAACAACAACAATATAGTGGAAAATTGAGTTCATTACCTGTATAATTTCATTTGAAACTACCCAGTTCACTTCCATTAAAGAGGCATTTCCCTTTAATTTCCCTTTCAACTTATTTGTTTCTTCTTGAGAAATTATGTTTTCAGTCTATAGTTGGTTGTTCCTCTAATTTTCTATATTGAACTACCTCTCTTGAAAATTCATTTTCTCTTTTGTTTCTTCCAAAGAGCTTTATGTTTTCCTCAATTCAGCTACTAAAAGGTTTAGAGCTTCCAATCATTTAGAAATTTGTTTTGTATAATATTATTAATTTGGGTCAACTAGAACAAGAGTTGTGCAAACATTTCATTGGAGGGATTGTTCTAATTTTTGAATTTTCTTCTACAACTTATTGACTTCATTATTCTTGTGTATTAGTTTTTCCAAAAACTGGTTTTTCTACTTTTGAACATGAAGAAGATTTTTTATTTCAACATGTTGCATACTTGTAATTTTTAGCTTTTTCCTCAAGGATTTCATTCCATTTTCTAATTTTTGTAATAAAATTTTAATTGCTTCTCAATACACTACATCTACCCCCAATTTGACTATCAACTTCTTGTACTCATCTAGTTGACTCTACTTAGCTTTGGAATTTTCTCTTTCTTGTTTCAATTACTTACTAGCATTCCCAAGTATTTACTCTACCTTTGTTACTATTAGAGAACCTTTAGTAAGGTCACTATAAATAATTTCTCTAGTTTGTTCAAATTAATTTCGTTTGGTAGAGAAATATCACTTATACCAATAGAAAAATTAGCAGTCATGAAATCTGGCCCTGATGTGATTGCTCAAACTATAAGATGAACCAAGGATAACTAGAGTAGATTTCTCACCAAATGTAATGTTGAGAGTAGTGCTAACACATGAAAATCGTACAAATGTTGGCACAATCCAAAAGACACTAAAGGTGTTCAGCAGAATGCATAAATGAATATTTTCCAGCTGAATACATCATGAAGCTTAAATAATTAAATTTCTCCTAAGGTCCAAAGTTTATAAAGATAAAAAAATTTGATGGCGTGCAACTATTTCTGTGATAAACGTGCACGTAAAATATCCTTCAAAAGACGTGAGGTTGTAGAAACGGATGACTCAATGATTCAGGACCACTCCACACACTTGGTGTTAATTCTCTAACCTGAGCTCATTTCAATACAACTAAATTGGATTCGCCCTAAAGATGTGAAACCCTCAGTGGAATCATCTTGTACTACTAGTGTTTCATTATCATGCATGAACCAAGATGGGGAATATGTATTCAAAATATTCTATATAGATAGGCCATGGGAGTGCCAAAAATGAGGCATTGTTATGCTTACCAAATTTCTATCAGAGAAAACCACCATTCCATTGTTGACGCTAAAGCAAGGAATATCACTGGCATGTTGGCCATATTGCTTCTAAGAAATCGACCACTGTAGTGAGGAAAGAGGAATCCACCATTGGAGAATCTTCATACTTCTTTTAGAGAGAAGATAAACTTGCAAAGATATTAAGGAAAATAAACCACATTGCTGAGGATTTTTTAGAAGCATAGCTCAAAGGATTCTCTTCAAGTGTCTAAGATTTGTCTATTGTATTCAACCTCTAATATGACTAACCAATAAAGGGAGCTTTTTCCATTATTTTCTTGATTTTTTTTCTCCATTGAGAATTGTTTGTGTATTTACCTCTTTGTTTAGTTTATGTTTATGTATGCATTGTTTCGACTATATCCAATGTTATGTTTATTTAAGTATGTCCACAAAAAACACCAATTATGCATGTGATCCTTTGCAGGGAATAATCAACTGCAAATGAGGTGTATCTTGGTACCCAGCTACCATAAAAACACTTCCACAAAAATGGCAACCATACTGTTGTCTTTTAATTAATATAGATATTTTTTTTGCATGACCTTCTCTTTGCACAACGATCCTAAAAGGCGCTCAACACCTCTCTAGAATTTTTATAGACCTCAAGGACTTGTTCTGAGCCCACAGAAGTGAAATTTCATTTTTATTTTTTCGGACATGTGGCTTTTTATCTAACATATGGGCACGTCCGTCTATGTTTGGCTAAACTAGCGCGCTCACCAGAAGGAGAAAAAGGAGCTGATGACCCTCATCATTGGGTAACTATATGGATATTAATACACCCCAAAGCTTATTATAATCAGCTCTTCTCATATTTCCTTACATGTTTCAATTGTATTTTTATTAATGAGATGAGTAGAAGTAAGATGCTATGTCTATTGGTCTAATGTGCATTGATTGCAGGATTTTGGGAGAAAATCATGGCAATTTTGGATAATTAAGATGCAGGAACTCAAGTGAGACAAGAACGAGAGATTATAGGAGATAGATTTTCCTCATTAAATGCTCACTCATTTGAATATCCCTCAATCAAATCACACTAGCTCGGAGTTTCAAGCAGCCGAGTCATGGAGATCTTTGGCAATCGAACCAGTGATAGTTAAGAGCAGGTTCATATTGAGTTTGGAAGCCACCCCTCCCTAGATTTAAGGAGGTTTTTGGTGACCTCAGTTTTACAAATAAGGAGGCTTAGAGCCTCATTAGGGTTCCAATGTTTTATGTAAGAGCACTAAGCATTTTTGAGTTAAAAGGATTATGGCAAAATGCTCTTATGTAATTTTTTTGATATGACAATGAGAATGAGCATTTCCTTGATCCAGCACTAAGTTGAATTAGAGGAATGAATCTCTTGGGTTAAGGACTAACACTAGTAGTAGATGTTCCTCTTATTGTACTTGTATGCTTAGGTTATTTCATAGATTAATTGCTGAATTGATTTTGGCTTTGTTTCATTGCAAGTAGTGGTGAATTTGATTAGTTTGCTTCCATTTGTGCATAGCTTTAGCGGTACCTTTAAAGAGATAAAGGAATACCAAAAAGGTTGATATCATGTGGATTTGGCATCACTCCTCTCTTCAGGGACAATGGTTTCAGGAAAAACTCCTATTCAACCCCCAAAAGGGAGAATTTTGATTGCTTATGGAATTTAGGGTTTTCTGCTACTTAGGCCAGCATATTTTCAGTTTTCAAGAATAGATTTATGTTGTTATCTCTACTATCTCTAGCCTTGTATTAGACCTCATAGTGTTTCACAAAATTCTACAACTATTACATGCATGAACTAGGCAATTAAAAAATGGAATTATGTTTTCTTATGTTGATTGGAAATCTTTCTCGTTTGACATGATTCATTGGTAAATGCTAGTGATGTGTATATTGCAGGAGTTTCAATATTGTAGGAAGATCTCATATGAGAAGCCCTAACCTAACCTCATCCATACATGACCACCAAGAGGCACTAAGTCAATCAACCAATTTATCATTCCATAAGAACAACTTTCCTTGGTTGTTGAGAAAATCCAACCATCTTACAAACTTTGGTTTGAGTTTTGAGGAAGTCCTAGCCACTCCCTTGCCTTATTTATTCCATAATTCACCTTCCCTAAGCCCTAAACCACCTTCAAAATCATTCTTGTTTCTTTCTACGAGATCCTGTAGGAATACATGGGATCCTGTAGGAGCATTAGGACATCCTATAGGTGCATTAGAAAATCTTGTAGGATGATGTGTAGTGGTCTATTTTGAGGCTGATTTCTGGAAAAAACATCTAGAAATATAGGATAAGACCCCTACTTGCCTCCCAATCCATTTGACCTTTCACAACCATCTCTAATGCACCTATCATACCACCAAGAAGAAATAACATTCATATTATCACAAAAAGGACAAAAAGAAGAAAAGGTTATTGTGTTCATTCATATGCAAAATGGTAAAGTGTATGATTATCTCCGATTGCATGCCTTGGATAGTTAGGATTACACACATGTTAGATGAGATGTTGGCTTATTGGGGCCCAACCCAAGTTCAAAGTTAATTAGCCAAACAAATCCCAATACTACTAGCCCTTTCGGCAACAGTCCGCAGAGCACAAACTGAGGTCTCACTCGAAGTAGTATCAGAGGGTGCTAGAACTAGGTTTTCATACCCTGGAGATGTTTGATGAGTCCGACTGGTCAAAGTTTGTCCCTGTGCATAGGTTTCTTTGTGCACTTTCCCGTTCCTCATGGCCTGATACACTACCTTCGTGCAGCCCTACCTAGGGGTTGTGCACCGCGCTCTACACTATTACCAAAGATGTTTCTTTATTCCAATATTAGTTACTTATCTTCACCTACTTAAATACTTTAAGTAATAATTAGTTATACAAAATATTCATACAGATCCACATAGTAAAGAAATTGTATACTTGCAAATTATATTCAATCATGCATTAACCCCAGAAAAGATACACAAAAATGTAGTAAAACTTCTCTTTATTGATTTACCCAACGATTAGAGACTCGACCTTCCCTGCGCACTTAGTTGCAGGGGTCCATGAACTCAGCTGCGGACTACTAGGCCTCTGTGCACACAGATACAGAGCCTTCTCCTACTCTATGACCCAACGACACACTTTACACTTTGACTCAATCACTTAGACTTCTCCTCCTCTCATCTCTCTTATTTATTCGTTATTTTCTACACTTAGAGCATCACTCTATTTATACAATACCATGGTCCGCGAACCATTGGTAGGTCTATCCAGTTGACATTAAATTAAAAAACGAGGGCGGATAACCCTGTTACTCTAATATGACTTCACACTCCACGCCCGCAATTCACAGAGCTTTTACAAAAGACTTGCTCAAAACTTGGGCTTTAAGCCCCAAAACATGCCTTGGGGGGATTCCATGCCCAAGAGGCCCCCAATAGAGACATTGTGACTCACCCTCGAGTCACTCTTTTTGTGTGGAGATCTTTGCGGAGAGTCACTTCAACTGAACTTGAACTGCAGCAAGGCTAGCAACACACTGAGCTGCTGCTTGCTGGATCTGTTGCATACATTGTTCTAAGACCTTTATCTCTGGAGTGATTTTATGCATCTGTACATGCATCGCCTACATGTGTGCGAGCTTACCTTAAATTTCTGTTGTGATAATGAAGGCCTCATCGATCCAAGGTTGAACGCACACCTTTAGGATTACTTCATTGTGTCATTCCGCATCCACTTGCTCTTTCAGTGCTTTAGCTTGTTGCATCTGTGCGAGCCTTTGAGTGCGGACCATTGTCTACGCAGTTCCTCAGACTCTATCATACTGTTTTTGGAGTTATTGTGCCTCTGTCTCTAAACGCTAGATGTTGCGGTCCTCCTACAGATTTGTGAGGACCTTAAGTGATTCTTCCAACATACTGGTGTAGTCTCGCACTACATAACCAATCTCTTGTAGTGTTGCTATGATAGTGCTAGCGCGCTATTCTTTGACTTTTAGAGGGGTGGACGATTGTGCCTTTAACCATAGCTCGACAATCTGAAGGTTTAGCTCTAGCTGAACCTTTGTCATTTCCTCCCCTGCCTCACACACCCCTATTGCTAACCTGTGAATGCATGCCTCTACTATTATGTACATTGGGATGGCCATCTCCAGGATGCTTTGGCAGGCTTCATCTATTACCTATACCAACTGTTGATTCTGCAACACCGATTCATCGCACTCCAAGCTCAATTGTTCCATATTGATTTTCTTCTCATTGAGAAAGTGTAGTGTGCGACTCTCCCTAGCTCGCAGCTCTACAGTTATCCCATCTGGCAAAGCATATAAGGTCTCCCATGGGATTTTAGCCATTTTGATATCGAGACCCTTCAGTGCACTCACTATAGCCTGTCGGCCTCATTTGTTGTCATGGATGCCCCTTTTGGAAGAACTATGGTATTTTTCATCTGCATGTTCAACATCTGTTCTACTAGCATTGTTCTAACTGTGAGGCTAGTTGAAAGGGTACCAGCTTGAGGAGGGCGCACTTATAATTCTTGCAACTATGCTCTGAGGGCCCCCAACACAATATGGTTCTCCTGCATGAAATCATGGAGAGCCTCAGAGGTGACATCACACACTGTCTCGCCAATGTCATCTAGATCACCCTCGGTTAGGGTGATCGGGTCAATAGACAAATTCGATGCATTGACCTTCTTACGTGACCCTGCCTGCTTTGTTGGGTGTTGGCGCCTCAACTACGTTGACACGGTTTGTTGGTCTAGGCCTCCCTCTTTTCTCTTTGCCTCCTCTACTTCCTACCCCTGCGAAGGCGTCATTTGGCCCTTGCCCATCTTTACAACTACCTCCTGCGCTGCTGCTGTTGTTGCTTTCTTTTCCTACTCAGTTACTTTTTGTGAAGTGCCCGCACCACTTGCACTTCTGCTGCCACTTCGGCCTCCCTTCTATTTTCTGCCAACTGTGTGATGTGCAGCTTGGCCTCTTCTTTCTTCCTCTATGCCACCGACTTCTCTATCTCGATGATGTCTAGGGAATGCCACTGTAGTGGCCATGTCTCTAGGATGTTAAAGACGACATCGTTTGTGGCTACAAAGAGTAGCTTCCTCCATTTTTTAGTCGAGCCCTTGTGTGCTCTCATATAAATGTTATGCATGTCTGCTTTGAATTCCGGAAAACTCTACAGACTATTATAGACAGTAGGCAACAACTTCTTATATGGTTGATCCCCACTCTGAGGTTCATCTCCATGAACACCGAGAATATTTTTCTGTCGCGGATCCTAGTGGCATCCTTTGTGGCCCAGAGCAAAGTGCACTTTGCAGCCTCCTATAAATCCCTATCAATTATGGCGAATTGACTATCCTCCGGCAATTCCCCAGCCACAAGCACTATGGACAACAGAAGCCATGCATAGTGGAACGTTTTTCCTTGTTCGTGGACTTTGTGGAAATTCTCCAAGAATTCCCTGCAGAGGAACGTAGACCAGTTAAACTGGACTGCCTCTATGCGGCACTTGCGCATAACCTTTCCAGCAAGAATTTGGGTCGCCACACATACTACTTTGTCCTTGATGCTGGAGATTGCATAGCCCCTGTTATTCTTTTCCAGCTTGTACTTTTTCTTCATGGCCTCTGTGAAAGCAAATTCACTGATCTTCCCTTCCAATATTACCACGGTGTCTTCTCCTTTGCATGGAAGCCAGGAAATGGGTGAATCAAGTCTTCTGTGATGGGGATGGGCTCCTCCAGCCACAAAAACCCATCATGCATTAGGCAGAGCAACTGCCTGATGACAAAAATGGTTATTGGTGTGTGGTGGAAGTGTGGAACCTAGAACAGATTCAATAGCTCCATGCAACCACTTTTGTGGCTCTAATTCTGTGAACCCCACCGCGGTGTTTTGCTTGGGCTTCAACAAGCGCGAGGTCTCAAGGTGTAGGAACTTTGCATGGTCAATTAGATACCAATCTTTGAATTTTAAACTTGGCACCCATCCCAGGTGCCTGCCCTCAAAGTTAATGTTGTCAAGGAGGAGTGGGGTCTAGAGAGTTCTCTTGGTCTAGTCAAAGTCCTTGGGCACTCTAGCTTTTCCTTTCTGTGGGGGGACATAGGCGGGCAACTTTGTCAGGAGGGTGCACAGGCTTAGCTTCGGCCTCCATGCCTTCATCCTCATCTTCAGCGACAGGCAGGTCCTCCAGGTTTTCTTCTTCTTCATCAGTTTCAATGGCGACTTCTTTCCCCTTATCCTCCATTATCATCTTGGTGTGCAGTGGGTTCCATGGGGACACATGTACGGGGACCATTAGTTGTTTTTCCTTCTTGGGTCTTGGTGTGCACGACAATTTTGGAATTTCTGCGACAATTCCGGTGCCTTCCAAAGCATCCCCCATAGTCAGGGCTTGCGCAACCTCTTCGACTGTCATTTCTGTTATGTCCATGATGTCTGTAGTTGTTTCCATCATGTATTTCTAGCAATCTAGCACTCTCGCACTCAACGGCTCACTCGATGCTTGGCTCACAACAATCAAGGCTCTACTGAAAGGCTCAATTCGCAAAGGACCAAGTGTTGTTTGCTAGGTAGCCCTTTGTAATTTACAGCACTTTTTGAGTTTAAATTCGACGGTTTCCCCCAAATCATGTTCATTAATCCTCCCTTGGCGGAATTTTTTTCCAAATCTTGCCCATAAATCGCATCTTAAATGCATGCAGCCTGCTCCATTTGGCCTCAAGTCGAGCATCCCATCGTGAATAGTGACTTCAAATGTCACTTTCAGGCTAACCCGTGTGGCAGCACTGCCCCTCGTGCGTGGTCATGGACCTTGTGACTTTTTGGTTCTGTGCACAACTCCAACATCACGCAACTCCCAAGTAGAGTATTTTATAGTCCCGCACTTCGTTTCAACTATTTGGAGTGCTAAGACTATACTTCTCTTGGCTAGTCAGGTGGTACACCACACGGGTGTGGTTTCCTCCAGCCATCCATCATTCTCCCTGGGAAATACCCAACTTTCTCTGTTACTGTCAGCATCACATACCTTATCATCTATAATGTGCCACCCTGGTTACTTTTCTTAGTAATATGCGGTCCAAGCCAAGGCATCAGACTGATCAATCCATGATAATAGTCCTCAAACTTGTCAGCTTTATCAAACGCACCCTGTCTTATCATCCTAGTCTTTTCATTAGGGAAATCTTCCCTTATTTCGTCCTCCAACTTCTTAACTTTTGCTTCCACCCGAGCGCTTTTCTTTCTTAATCCTACCCTTTCTTTTTCAAGTTCCTAGAGCCTATAGTTTCCTAGTTGGACTTCTTCTTTTAGGGTTCCACGAACCGCCGCATTTGTTCGTACTAGTATGCATAGTCCAACATTTTCCTTTATTTACAGTGGTTCCTTGATACTCAAGCCTTAGGGGTGCCTATGGGGTCAAGTGTTTGCAGACGGTCCTACAAGCCCATAGAACCACTGGTACGCACAATTCCTAGTAAGTCTACTTCATATTGTGGGCCTTGTTCATCACTTCATGTACTTGGTGAAAGGCTTCCACACAGATATCCTTCTGCGCACTTGGCCTTTCCATAGTTCGCGGTCCCAACTGGAGGGCTCATTCATGCCATTGTTTTTCCTACACCTACTTACCGATTGTGTCTCCTAACCGCGAGTACTGTGTCCATTCCTACAAGTTTCACACCATTTGCTTTTATCCACATAGAGAGGTGGGCACGTGGGCCATTTCATCCATAATACTTGTCGTTTAACCACATCTTAGGTGTCCCAAATCATAGTCGTATCATCTTTCAACAAACGCGCCATTCCTCAAAACTCTTCTGGTGTGTACCCCACCACCTTGCGGGCGTAGTGCGCAGTACCCATTTCAGAGCATCAAAATGCTATTGTTCTGGAACTTTTCTTTAAAAATTTTTCAAGAACTCCTCCACTTCACCTAACTCGTCGTACGTAGGCAGATCCCTTATCTTTGTTGTTACACAATGCAGTGATCTTGTCATCATGTTATAGTTGAGCATAGTTACCCCGTGTAACTGATTCTACCATTGTTCTATCTCTTCATCAAAATCTGATGTACAGGAGCTTTCATGCTCCCATGAGATTTGACCATCCGCGGTTGGATTTACCTAGTCTTTCTCACACGCAATTATCTTGTAGATGTAGTCTAGACCGTCGTCACTATCATAGTCACGCACTGGCTCTGTGTAGCGTGATCCTTCTGAAGGGTTTAAAGGTACCACTACTGTAGTGACGTTTTCTCAAAAATCATTTTGCGCTTCTTTAGATTTATCACTCCATTCATGTTAGTGGCCCAATATATTCCCAGTAGCGCGGGGTAGGGATTGTTGTCAACAACATTTTCTATTACTTTGAAATCTACTAGCACGCTTGCGCCTTCGATATCTATTATGATTCCCTACAGTCTCCTCATAGGTAGGACCTTTTGTTGGTTTTCCATTTTTAGTTAGGTAGGAGACCATTGCAACATAGGCCTGCCCATGTGCTCCCATGTCTATTTTGGCAAGTTGTTCATGTTAGATCCTAGATCCAGAATCACTTAATCCATATCATATTCCCCGATCTGGGAGGTCAATCTCATCTCCCTCCATGTTCGCATCGTGTGCTTCCCGAGATTGTAGACTATGAGCGGTTCTCCTAGCACAATCTTAGTGCATCTACTTATGAGTTCTTGTAGCCCCTTTATAGCCTTGACGTTGCGCAACAACTTCATGATTGTCTCTAAGAACATAGTGAGCATCAATGTGTCCATTTTTGGCTCTAGTATGTCTTTACTTCCTGAAATGGAGGAATCCATGAAGCTCCTCTTAGCTTCCATGAAGGAATCCTTAGCACGATCCTAATCAAATTCTGGTTCCTTTGTTGGAGCCTTGCAAACCTAGGTACTTTCTTTGGGCTGCTTGCCTTTATCGACCCCTGTCGTAATACCACTATAGAGCATGACATTTACATTAGGGTCTTCCTCATGTGGCTCAAACCTCATCATCAGCAGGTTCTGAGTGGGGGGGGGGGGGCTAGAGTGCTCCTTTATCGCGTACCTTGCTATCAGTGTGGGATAGTTCTTCGTCTCATGATCAAACAGTGTACAATATAAGCATGATGCTCTCGTTGGATTTGTACAATCATGGCCATAATGCCCTGACCCTCTACAATCATAACATATTAGCTATCTGTGACCTCTTCTTGGTCCCCCTCCACCTCGGCCGTATCGGTGCCCCATAAATCTAGTGTGCGCCATTCCTGCATTTTGATCAAGGGGCCAGGTTTCAACCTGAACTCTGTAGATATGATTTTGATCCATCATTAGATCATAACTTCTACAGGTGCACTCATCATGTCCTACTGACCTATATAAATTATAGAACAACTGTTGTGAATTCTACATATACTTATGTAGTAGATGGCAGTTATCTGTAGCATGTTATCCTCCTATCTGACAAATTGTGCACCATAATGCAGGCATCGTGCTCGGTCCTGCTTGTGCCTCTGGTCTTAATGGGGTTGGCCCTCCTCCAACAAGGTAATTTGTGAACATTAGGCATTGGTCCTTGTCATTTCCCTGACCTTTGCACGTTATGCACCATACCTCCTCGTACACTTCTAGGCAAGTTGTCCTGTCTTGTTTCAAACTTTTCATCTCAAGGCACAATTTTTTCAACTGTGCATGGATATGCTAAACTCCTAGGTTAGGATCTTGTATCAGCATCTCGTGAAGCCACATCACGATCTCCAAGGCCTCAACCTGAGTGGTTAGGCTCTATTGTGGCAATGCGTTCGTTAGATGCGGCGTTAGCAATGCTACAAACCATGCAGGGTGTTTCCCATCCGTCAAGGTCATATTAGCTTCACGAATTGTACAATTTAGTCTCTGATCCAACACCGAAGGGGTCTCACCTGGAAGCATCACGATTTCCTTGAACCTAATGATCGACTGTGTTTCGGAATTTGGCCTGCTAAATACTTTGTTCAGCGTAGCTTGGATATTTGTGATCCCTATGCTCAGATTTTCATTCGAATGCTTAATATACCAGGTTAGCATGCAATCCTACAGAGCACTGATCAACGTTGCTTTCTTTACATTCTCATATGTGACTCCCTATGCTTCTCATATAGCCCTTATCATGAACCAAAACTGGTCTGGATCTTCATTCCCTACTCACTTGAACATTGGAAGCTTTATCATGCTAACCATATTGAATTGCAGTAGTGGCGGAGGTTGTATGGGTGAAGATGGAGAAATTGGCGGTGGTGTGGGTGGGGGTGGTATGCACAAAATTCTCTTCCTTATCAAACTGATTGTACTTCTTGGCGAGACCTTCATGAGCTCTTCCTTGCTCTCTTACAAAGGTGAAATCAAGGGGCTAGTTTCAAGTTCTGTGCTACCTTCATTTCTGTAGATTCTCCCACTCCACATAGCCCCAAACACCAATTTATTTGCATAACCCGGTTTTCACACAATAGAATTTCAATCCAAGTGTTCAAATATTTAACGTACTTACCTTGTAGTCCTTTGAGGAATCATCTTTCTACCTCACTATAGCTGACTGAAGTATCTACCACAAACTCGGTGATGAATCCTCCTATAATTCAATCGAGCTAGTGATCAACAGCGTGCAATCTTATCCTCTGATGCTTCAAGTCTGTGCACCAGTTTAGGAGTCCACATAATTGATTTGTTGAGATTACACCTTCCTTGACTATCTTCTAGCTTCACGATCCACTCGTACAACTTATCGGGGAAGGATGAAAAGAAAATTTCATGGATCTCTTTGTATAAGTAGTAGTCTAAACACTCTTCCTTTGATAGTTGCGGGTTCCTGTTTTCCTGCGCCACAAACTTGTGAATTTTTCTATCCAACCAATCTTTCATTCCTTTCTTTGTTAGACTCCAGTGGTACGACATTAGACATCTCTATGCAGATTTTGGTCCTGACAATAGAACCATTTGTTGGCTTGTTAGGGCCTGAACCACGTTGAGAGTTAATTAGTCAAACAAATCCTGGTACTACTGGCCCTTTCGGCAATAATTTGTGCAGCACAGACTGAGGTCTCACCCAAAGTAGTATGGGAGGGTGTCAGAACTAGGTTTCTGCACCTTGTATATGTCATATGAGTTCGACTATTCCACTATTTTTCCCTACGTGCAAGTTTCTTCATGCACTTTCTTGTTCCTCGCGGCCTAATACACTACTTTCCTGCTGCCCTACCTAGGGGATCTGCGCCGTGCTCTGCACTATTAACTAAGATCTTGCTTATATTCCAATATTAGTTACTTATCTTCACCTACTTGAATACTTTAGGTAATAATTAGTTATACAAAATATTCATACAGGTCCGCGCAGGAAAGAAACAATATACTTGCAAATTATATTCAATCGTGCATTAACCCTGGAAAAGATACACATAAGTGTAGTAAAACTTCTCTTTATTGATTTTCCCAATGATTATAGACTTGACCTTTCCTGTGCACTCAACTACAGGGGTCCGCACACTCAGTTGTGGATTACTAGGCCTCTGCACGCATAACGCACTCAGTTGTGGACTACTAGGCCTCTACGCACACAGCTGCAGAGCCTTCTCCTACTCTACAACCCATAGATACACTTTACACTTCGAATCAATCACTTAGACTTCTCCTCCTCTTATCTCTCTTAGTTATTCATTATTTTCTACACGTAGAGCCTCACTCTATTTATACAATCCCATGGTTCGCAGACCATTGGTAGGTCTATCCAGCTGACATTACATTACGAAACTAGGGTGGACAACCCTGTGACAATAATATGACTTCATGCTCTACGCTTGCAATTCACATAGCTTTTACAAAAGACTTGCTCAAAACTTGGGCTTTAAGCCACAAAACATGCGTTGGGGGGATTCCATGCCCAACATGAGAATTATTCTAAAGAAAGATCTCTTAACAAGTAGTTAGATGAATGTTGTGTTTGAAGCATTTATTTGAGTCTTTCGTTACTATAGTAGATAATATTTCAATTCTCTCAATTCGAGTAAAATTATGCTTTCTCCATTGGTAATAAAACTTCTCTAAATCAATAGAAGGTTAGTTTGAGAAACCCTAGTGGTATATCGCCAGCTCAACAATGACAAAGAGTTGACCCATTACATCTACTTATGTATACAACACTGTCACCTCCAAGTTTGTATGAACCCCAGGTTGATAAAGTAAAGTTGGTAGCCCCAGGAGTTACAACATTCTTGCTGCAACACTGGTGCTCATACTTTTTGGCACTGTTGCTGGGGAGGTGTTTGAGTAGATGTGATTTCTTCTTAATTTCTTCCATTTCTTATCTCTTTCATTATACTATTAGATTAATTCTTTTGCAAAAATAACTGTAAGTTGGTTTGATTTCCTTTCCATTATGCAAGTGAAATTTCATTTAGCTGTTAGTTTCCATTTAGTTTGTTATTTCAATACAATACTTAGTCTTAAAGCTTTAAAAACAAAAGCAAACAAAAACACTTCTTCCATGCCTCATAGGAATAGGGATAACTTAGGAAAATTTCTACCAAATACCCCCACCACTTCAAACAGCCAACCTTTCCTCTTCTTCGATGGTAGTGAATTGGAGGACCCCTTAGGCGAGAAACCAGAGATTTTTGAAGATCCTACAGGGGGAGAAGAAGAAGGAT
This sequence comes from Pinus taeda, assembly GCA_000404065.3. Classification (NCBI taxonomy): domain Eukaryota; kingdom Viridiplantae; phylum Streptophyta; class Pinopsida; order Pinales; family Pinaceae; genus Pinus; species Pinus taeda. The sequence continues at coordinate 97,082 of APFE030168853.1, forward strand.
ATCCCATTCCAACTGACCTAATGGCTAAAAATAGAAATGAAAGAGGATATAGAGAAGAAATTCAGGGTGATTTTCTCATCATACAAACCAATGGGGATGCCAAAGTGAAAACCGTAATCCCCTCTACTCTTCCACACTTCCATGGCGTGACCTCAGAAGATCTAGATACTTTCCTATTTGAGTTTGTTGTCATATACAGAACTTATGATTATACCACTGATGATCAGAAGTTGAAATTATTCCCATCCACTCTCAAGGATGCAACTTTGCATTGGTTCATGGGTTTACATGGGAATAGCATCAACACCTGGCCTGAGATGCAGCAAGCCTTCAACAAAAAGTATCAGGACTACTGGAGGTCAAAAGACACTAAAGAGGAAATTTTTATAATGACCTTAGGGCATGATTAGTCCTTAGAATATTATGAGGAAAGATTACATCTTATCTACAACAGAGTCAAGTGCACACTTGATCCTAAGTCACTGAAACTAGTGCTACTCTGGGGGTTAGGGAAGATATTCTGGATACCCTAAACCTACTAGTAGGAGCGGATATCTACTAGCTACCCTATGAAGATATCAAAACTGTCTTTAAGAACCATTCGAGGGAAGTTATGAAAAAGGTTAGGGGGAGTCAATGAGTGGCCAAATCATCCTCTTCCAACACATATATAAAAGGTGAAATTAGAAATATGCTGGAATATTTCAAGAGTAAAATGATGCAAACCCTTGCCTTACAGATGGACAATATGCACATCAAGAGAAAATAGGAGGAAGAAGAGAGATCATTAGCCATATTCTACCCCAGATGCACAAGGAGGCACCCTAGGAATGAATGTCCATTAAACCTTATAGAAATTTTCTTGGCCTGTGAAGAAAACCACTCCATAGACAAGTGCCCTTCTATACCTAGACTAAAAGTTGTATATCAGGGAATTGAAGGGGTGACTAAACAACTTTGCTACATAAATCAAAGAAGGCCTCATGGGCCTCGACCATACCAACAGGGCATGCAAGGGTCATCCTATGCATATTACAACCCTAACCAAAACACATCAATTCCGTCTTGGGACCCCCTTGCTCATCCTTCCTCATCTACACCTTCTCCTCGGTCTTTTGCACCTCAATACCATTCCCAGCTGACCAACCATCCATTTCAACCATATACTCCTCCACATCCTCATTGGAATGCACCACCCTAGGGTTGGAGGCCCCCATACAATAATGCTCTAGATTTACTACCTTCAACTCCTACTCAACCACAAATTTTACACCCTACTCAACCTAAACAACCTCATATGCTTGCCCAACCAAATCTGAAACCAAAAAATAGATAGGCACAATAGGTCTATAGTGTAGAGACATCCTACCCTGCTTATGTTGTGGAAACTGAGGAAATCAACTGGAGGTCTAGGAGAGTACTCTCGGACAACCAACCTCCATCTCCACTGAGGGAGAGTGAGGAGGAAAGAGAGGAAAGTATGCCTAGAGTGAATCCACTGCCCTTTCCTGAAAGATTAACTCATCCAACCCAACCTACCCTAGAAGAGAATCAACTTCTTGTTAGAAAATTATATATTACAGAGCAATGGAACACATAAAATATTGCAGAAATATAAACACAGAAAACACATAAAAGAAGAAAGACACAAATATACGTGGTTCACCCAGTTTGGGCTATGTCTGCCCCAAATAGCCAGTCCTTCCTTTCTATTATCTAGCAAAATGAAGAGACACAACCTACAACAGATCCGCTATAATATCCTCTATTTTCTCTCATAGTGTCACCTCTCTATTTCTCCCTCAGAGAATACACTTCTATTACACAGCCTCAAATACAATGCCCTCATACAAAAGGAGGGGTTGCCTTCTAGGGAAAAACCCTAAACTAAACATAAGTTCTACTGTCAGATCATCTGCCTAATGAATGGCCCAGATTGACTAGAAATTACTATACTTTTACAAGGAAATTTTACATATGTTTTTAGCTTCAGGGGTGCTACCCCAAAAACCCCCGCCGGGGGACTACTGGCCCCTGAACCCTCCAGCCGGGGGGGATCAGCTCCCCCGAATCCCTGCAGGGGGGACAAGTCCCCCCCGCACCCCCTGTGTGGAGGGGTGTACAAACTTCCTAGGGCATACATCCGGCTAAAACAAAGACCTCTGAACAATCATGCTCCACACCCAACAATCTCCCACTGGGAGAATGATTGTAGTAACTCCATCGCTGCTTCATTTTCTAGACAATGACTCCTCTTTGGAACTAGCTGTTTCTCATCTTCATCGTCATCCTTGAATACCAATTGAAACTGAGCATATTCTCAGTTTCTCCTTGGTTACAAATTTTGCTAGCATATCTACAAGATTCTGGCAAGTGTTTATATTTTCCAGCTTCAACTCTCCATCTTCCAACACTGATCGTATGAAATGGTACTTGAGATGTATGTGTTTAGTCTTGGAATGAAATACTGAGTTCTTTGCAAGATGAATGGCACTTTGGCTATCACTGTATAACGTGCCCATATCATGCTCCTTACCCAATTCACCCATCAACCTTTGTAACCTAATCATTTCTTTACTAGCCTCTGTAGCAGCAACATACTTTGCTTCTGCTGTTGAAAGTGCAACAATGGTTTGGATTTTTGAAACCCAACTAATAGCTGTTCCACCTATAGTAAATACATATCCTGTAGTGCTCCTCCTATTATCTCTGTCACCTGCCATATCTGCATCAACATATCCCTGTAGAGAAATGTTTGAACCACCAAAGCATAATGCTTGATTTGTGGTGCCCTTCAAATATCTAAGAATCCATTTCACTGCAATCCAATGTTCCTTTCCTAGATTTTTCATGTACTTGCTTACAACTCCCACTGCATATGCAATATCGGGCCTCGTGCAAACCATTACATACATTAAGCTTCCAACTGCTGATGCATATGGAACTTTAGACATATAATCCTTGTCTTCTTGGGTCTTTGGGCACATTTCCTTACTAAGTTTGAAATGGCTAGCAAAAGGTGTACTAACTGGTTTTGCATTGTGCATATTAAATCTTTTCAACACCTTTTGTATATACTCATTCTGAGACAATGTTAATTTGTGATTTTTTCTATCTCTAGTTATTCTCATACCAAGGATTTGTTTTGCAGCTCCCAAATCCTTCATTGCAAATGAATTTTCCAATTTTCTTTTGAGCACATTTATTTCATGCATGTTAGACCCTACAACAAGCATGCCATATACATACAATAACAATATAAGATAGCTTCCATCATTTTTGTTTTTCAGATAAACACAATGATCAGAGTGACATCTAGTATAACCTTGTTCAGACATAAACTTGTCAAATTTTAGATACCACTACCTTGGAGCTTGTTTTAAGCCATATAAGCTCTTCTTCAACCTGCACACTAGATTCTCCTTCCCTTTTACCTCATATCATTGTGGTTTCTTCATATATATCTCTTCCTCCAAATCCCCATGGAGAAAGGTTGTCTTTACATCTAACTGCTCAATATGAAAATCTTCAACTACTACTAGACTTAAAATAGTTTTGATTGAAGTCATTTTAACAACAAGAGAAAATATTTCATCAAAATCAATACCTTTCCTCTGTACAAACCCCTTCACCACAAATCTAGCTTTGTACATTTGTTTTCCTCCATCTTCTTCCTTCAGCCTGTAAACCCATTTATTCTTCAATGTAGTTTTTCTTGCAGGCAACTTGACTAAGTCCCAAGTCTGGTTATGCATTAAGGAGTCCGTCTCTTCTTCCATGGATACCTCCCACTTATTCCTGCTTTCAACATGCATTACTTCTTCATAACATTCAGGTTCACCAAAATTAGTCAACAATAAATAATATAATGAAGGAGAGCATCGTTTAGGGGGTATACTTATCTTGGTAGATCTTCTAACACCACTTTCAGGTGTTTAGGGTGCTTGTTGCTATTGTGGTGGTCGTTGTTGTTGTGGTTGTTGATTATTATTATTTTCAGGCACCTTTACTTTTTCAGTGATTTCATCTAGAACTGTGTATTCCTTGTTTTCTTTTTCCTGTTTCTTTTCCTGTAACTAATTCTTATACAAGACCTTTTCATTGAATATTACATCTCTGCTCCTAATGATTTTGTGATTTTCATAATCATATAATCGATAACCAAAATCATTAACACCATATCTAATAAAGGTACATTTCTTTGATTTTTCCTCAAGATTTTTTCTATTTTCTTTATTAATATGGACAAAGGCCTGACAACCAAAAGGTTTTAAAAAAGAGTAGTTTACCATTTTTCCTCCGGGGGGACGCTAGCCCCCAGACCCCCCAACCAGGGGGATCAGCCTCCTCAAACCCCTATTGGGGGGACAAGTCCCCCTCGCACCCCCCCCACGTGGAGGGGTGTACAAACTTCGTTGGGTATACATCCGATTGAAACAAATACCTTTGGACAATCATGCTCCACACCCAACACTTCTCGAAGAATTGAAAAATCTATGTGTCAAAATTCCACTTCTGCAAGCCATTAAGGATGTACCTATTTACAACAAACTAATTAAAGAGAAGTGTTTCAAAATCTAGAGAGGTAAAAAAGAGACAACCCTACCATTAATGTCATTGGACACCTGTCCAACTTAATGATGGGGGAGGTAATTTTCCAAAAGTATTTAGACCTTGGAAGCCCTGTAGTAGATGTCCACATAAATGGAACCATTGTCCCACAAACCTTGATTGATCTTGGGGCTGCCATAAATGTAACGAGTAAGGACACCATGCTCAAGCTAAATCTCTAGGTTTCATTAAGAAAGACCACAACAATCTTGCAACTTGTAGACCGTTCCATAGTAGACCCTGAGGGGATTGTTCAGGTTGTGATGGTCTCCATTGACTCCTGGGACTACCCTGGAGACTTCCTTGTTATATAGCCTAGGGCCAAGTTTAGTGGTTAACCAATCACACTTGGGAGGCCTTGGTCAACCACTGTCGATGCCTACATCAACTGCAGGGTTGGAAACATGACTATCAAAAATGGGCATCTATCCAAGAATTTTGTCTTCTATCCTCCTTCTCATCCATCCTTATAACATGATTTACCATTATGGCTAGAAGAGGAGGAAGAAGATGAAGTCTACTCAGCCCAACTCTATACCTTAGAAACTACCATGGAAGGAGGACATCCAGATGAAGGTAATTTGCTTGTACGCGTACTCCAAAATACAACTCCCAATGCTTTGTCCTTAGAAGTAGTGAAGGAAACCAAGAGAAACCATCGGATTTATCTATGATTAGCTGATTCAAACTCTACTCATGTCATGAAAATAGAATTTGACCCTAAAAGAACTTTTAAAATCAACCCCTCTTTATGTATACCAAGAAGAATATTTATGTAACATGTTAAGGGAACATTTGGATGCCTTTACTTGGAGTTACAAAGAAATGAAGGGAGTGCAACCCTTGGTGTTTACTCACCACATTTATATCAAAAAAGCTTGCAGACCAGTCTGACAACCCCAAAGGAGAATGAATCCATCTATCAAGGACATAGTCAAAGAAGAATTGCAAAAGTTATTGGATGCATGATTCATTTACCCTCTTTCAGACAGTGAATGGGTTTCTCCTTTGGTGTTGGTTCCAAAGAAACATGGGAATTGGAGGATTTGTGTTTATTACAGAGAGTTAAGCAAAGAAAGAAAGAAGGACCATTTCCCTCTACATTTCATTGACCAAGTATTGGATGCCCTAGCAGGGAAAAAGTTCTTCTCTTTCTTAGATGGGTTTAATGGATACAACAAAATCTATTTTAGCCCATAGGACTAGGATAAAACCATCTTCACCTGTCCTTGGGGTACTTTCACTTATATGGTCCTTCCTTTTGGCCTATGAAATGCCCCTACTACTTTCTAAAGGAAAGTCTTGAGTATCTTTTCCGAGCTAGTCCATGATGCAGTGGAAATTTATACGAATGACTTTACACCCTATTGGTGTGATTTCGAGGAGGCTCTCTCCAACTTAGGTAAGGTTCTAAACAAAGCATTGAAATGAACTCATCCACTACTCTTTAAAAATGTGAGTTCTTGATGACTGTAGGGACTGTTCTAGGTAATTCAATATCCCAGAACGGATTGAAGGTCGACCCAAATAAGATAGTGATCATTCAAAGGGTCTAAGCTCTGCAAAAACAAAGGGATTCCATAAATTTTCTAGGTTTATCCGAATACTATAGGAGATTTGTAAAAGACTTCAACAGGTTAGATTCTCCATTATTTGGGTTATTGGCCAAAGACTCTAAATTTTTATAGTCAAAAAGCTGTCAAGAAGCCTTGGACACCCTAAAGGACAAGTTGACTACTGCACCTATTCTTTGAGGCCCAAATTGGGCTCTTCCATTCCATATACATGTTGATGCCTCTCATAAAGCGATAGGAGAAACTCTTGGCCATATAAATGACAAGCTACCTGATGTCATTTACTTGATCAATAAGAATATGTCAAAAGCTGAGTTGAAATACACAGTCACTAAAAAAGAGCTCCTAGCTGTTGTGCATTCATTGAATAAATTTAGGAATTACATTACTAGTTACCAAACATTTGTACATACTAACCATGCTGCAATTAAATAATTGATGAATAAAAGTGATGTAAATTCCTATATTATTAGATGGTTACTTTTATTGCAACAGTTTGATTTAACTATTATCGATAAGCCTAGCAATGATAATGTTGTTGCATATTTTTTATGCATATTGACTTTTCCTATAGGGGAGGAAGGAATGGTTAATGATCAGTTACCATATGAACACTTATTTGCCATTTTATTTCTCTTTCCATGGTTTTCTGACATAGAAAATTACTTGGTGTCTGCATAGTTTCCACCAAATTTTTCCTCCAAGGAAGAGAGCAAGATCATAAGGAAGAGCATCCCATTGACTTCGATTGGGGGCAACCTCTTCAAAGTAGGCCCAGATCAAATTTTGATAACTTGTGTTAGGGAGGATGAAGTCTTTTCCATCCTTTTGAATTATCATGATGGGCCTTGTGAACGTAACGTTTTAGCCAAAAGGACAACATTCAAGGTACTACAAGCTGGATATTACTGGCCCACTCTTCATCAGGATGTGAGGAGCTATACTAGTCAGTGTGATCGATGCCAAAGGATGGGGAACATACCCCAAGGGATGAAATCCCTTCGTAACCTCAAGTGACTTTCAAGCCATTTGACAAGTGGGGCATGGATTTCATTGGACCCACAACCCTCCATCTAGGAAGAAGCAGTATATCATTATGTACACTGACTATTTAACCACGTGGGTTGAAGCCAAGGCCATCAAAGCAACAACAAAATAAAGTGGCTAAATTCTTAAGGGAAAATTTATTTTATAAGTTTGGGTACCCTAGATAATTTGTCACTGATCTAGGAAGTAAATTTACATCTCACATGATTGAAAATTTGTTAAGCCAACACAAGATCAAGCATAGAACATCCACTCCTTACTACCCAAAGGCTAATAGGCAAGTAGAGGTAACCAATAGAGTGTTGGAATGCATTTTGACCAAAGTGATTAGCGGTAGTAGAAAGGATTGGGCAGATACATTAGTTGAGGTGACTTGGGCCTACATTACCACTTGGAGGAGGACCATTGGGTTCACTCCTAATGAGCTAGTCTATTGGAAGAAAGCCCTCCTGTCCAATGAATTTGAATACAACACCTTAAGAATGGTAGCACAACTGGATCTAGATCTCACCAGGGAACAACAAGAAATATTGTTCCAGCTGAATGGGTTAGATGAATTTAGAATACAGGCCCTCCCACGCATAGAGGTGACTCAAGTTCAAAGGAATATTTGGCATGACAATAACATAAATGACAGACATTTTCAAGAAGTTAATTGGGCTTTGTTGTATGATTCCAGATACAAGGATTTTAAAGGAAAGTTAAGGACTATATGGTTAGGACCTTATGTCATAGAAAATTTTCATGATAATGGTTCAATACATATTAGAATCATTTATGCAAAGGATATCCCTTTACTTTTCAATGGGTATAGATTGAAAGTATACAAGAAGCCCATGTCAAAGCAAGAGTTCATCAATGACATCAGCAAGACAGTGATGGCGGTGGAGCATGTCTCAACTTCCACCCCACCAAGTCCCTGAAAAATAAAAGAGAAAAAAAAGGGAATTAGGTGAAAACCTCCATGAGGCACCTGAGTCCCACTATTGCGTTGAAAACCTTTTGAGGCAGCCCAATGGTGTTGAAAAAAAATAAGAAAATAAAGAGATATCACAGTGAAAACCTCTTTTGAGGCACCCAGGGAAGGTAGCTAGGATGGAAACATTCTTGGTGACATACTAGTTGTTTTCTAAAAAAAAAAAATTGGAAATTTTGATTGCATGTAAGAAAGAGGAGGATAAGCGCAGCTTGAGATGAACAGAAGGACCAACAAAATCCATATTTTAATCCCTCCATCCCATATTTTTCATTATTTCATTCATTCTTCCATTTATGAACCCACTAGCGCAGTTTACATAGGATATGTGTTTTCTACAAGATTCCTTGTAATCCTACAAGATTCCATGTAAACCTAAAAGATTCCCTGTAAACCTACAGGAGTTTCCAGTAGGAATTAGAGTGGTCTTGAAAATCCCAAGAAAAGTGGTTCAAGAGCAAGGGGATGACAACCCTATGTCTAAAAAAAAAAAAACATTCACTTCACCACATCATCGCCATGCCTTTAATCACCATGTCACTCCTGCATCCATCCAATAAATCAATTCAAAAAAATATAGTTTACAAAAGAAAAAAAGAAAAAATAGAAGAGGGAGAGAGGAAGAAAATAAGGAAATTACTTGAAGAGCACAAATCTCACCTACCATTCCCTATAACCCTTCTCCACTCATGTGAACATCCCTCATGGTCCAGAATTGAGAAAAAGTATGAAAGTTTAGGGGAGAGTTAACTACATGACATCCTATAGGTTTTTTGTAGGAAATCCTATAGCATCCTATCCCACAAAGGAAACTTCATAGGCTTATAGCCATCTTTAGCACAATGATTCCAATGTTAGTGTAAATCCTCTAGAGCTCAGTAGTAGCAACAACATCACCAAGATCGCTCTCCAATACCTACATATCAAAAGAAACAAACATCAAAACAGGCAAATACAAAGAAGAATATGCTGCAAAAGCACAACACAGAGACATCACTCTCTAGCATGCATCATCATCAAATCATATTACCCACAGGTATGTCATCTTACTCATGCTCTCTCGTTAGTAATATATGATCAAAACTCTAGGTGTTATGAAACTGTCTCGCAAAAAGATAGAAAAGAGAGATAAACACCTTAGAATTCAACCTCTTCGAGGGGGAAATATCCTTTACATTACGTAAATAAACAATTTTTGGATGATAAAATTGAAAAACCTCCTTTCTATATATAGGAGTCTAAGGGGTCACAATATAACCAAATCCAACCTAACAATAATAATATAAGGGCACAAAATAAAAAATAGTTGGCTTCTATGGGTAATAATAATAACAATATGGGGATAATAGGGGCACAACAATAACAATAAGGGATACAATGACAATAGTAATGGGGGAATCACCAATATTATAGGGACCTAACATGCCCCTCTCCTTCAAAAAGGTGTTGTCCTCAATGCTTGAGTGGATATGAATGCTTCTGTATACAATTCTCATCCTCCCATGTGGAATCTTCAATGGGCAAGTTCTTCCACTTGATGACATACTCAATTGGTCGATTTCATAGATGTCGAGTTCTTGTTTCTTTGACTGCTTCAAGTTCCCATATGATTTTTCCTTCCTCATCAAGTTCTGGAAATATTGTTTGAACTGGTATCTTGTCACCTATAACCTTATTTAAGCATCAGACATGGAAAACTAGGTTTATTGGGGAAGCTGCAAGAAGCTCCAATTTGTATGCCATAGTACCTATCATTTGCAACACCTTGTACATACCATAATACTTTGGTGATAATTAATTATCCTTCTTATCTTGCTTGAGGGACATTTGCTTATATGGTTGTAGCCATAGGAATACCTAATCACCTACATCAAAACATCTTTCGCTACAATGTTGATCTTCCTCTTATTTCATTCTATTATGTGCCAAGGTGAGGTTATCCATTAAGAGTTTGAGAACTTGTTTTTGATGCTCGATGTGATCTTCCGCTACTTGAACCTTATAATTTTCTCTTAAATATGATGTGATGGATGGTGGATGATATCTATAAAGTGCCATAAATGGAATCATTTTTGTTGCAGTATGGAAGGAAGTGTTATACCACCATTCAGCCAAAGGAAAGCATTTGACCCACAGTGTTTGTTTATCAGATACAAGGCAACGAGGATATCCTTCCAAACAATTGTTTACTATCTCAATTTGCCCATCAAATTGAAGATGATAAGATGAGTTATGAGCTAACTCAGTACCATGAAAAGAAAATAATTTTGTCTAAACATTTCAAGTGAACATGGGATCTCTATCACTTATAGTAATATTTGGGTTTCCATGTAGCTTTTGAATTGTTTCCATAAATGCAGTCGAAACTGTACTCACCTTAAATGGATGAGATAATGCACAAAATTGTAGACTTAGTAAGGCTATCAGCTACCACCATGATAACACTCTTTCCTTCAGACTTGGGTAAACTTGTGATAAAATCCATTGAAACCTCCTCCCAAAATTTGCTTGGAATTCATAAAGGTTGTAATAGACCTGGGGTCTTAATTATTTCAACTTTATTTTGTTAGAAAACCAAACATTCGACCACAAACGTTTGAATATCTAGTTTAAGGCCATCCCAAAAATATTCCTTCTTAACCCGGTGGTAAGTTTGTAGAAATCCTGAGTGACCTCCTAAGGCAAAGGTGTGCAATTCCCTAAGAATATTTTGTTTGAGTTGCAAATTCTTCAATAGGTATAACTAATATTTGTATAATAACGAATCATTTTTCTAGCTAAATGTATCAGATGTATTAGGATCTTGTTGTAACATTTTAATGAGTTCCCACACTTCTTCATCACTCTTCCATTCATCCCTTGCTTCATTTATCCAATATGGTTGGATAATAGAAATGGCACAAAGAAATGATTCCACATTTTCATCCTTTCTTGAGAGTGCATCTCCCACAACATTTTGCTTCTCATTTTTGTAGATGATTTCAAAGTCATAACCCAACATCTTTGTGACCCACTTTTGTTTCCCTTCTGAAGATAATATTTTTTCTAGAAAGTATTTAAGACTATCATGATATGTTTTTCCCTTGAAGTGTCTTCCCATTAGGTAGGGTTGCCATTTCTTAAGTGCATGTAGTATTGCCAACATTTCCTTCTCATAAATAGCTTTATGTAAATACTTTCCTTTGATTGGAAGACTTTCGAAGGCAATGAGTCTTTCTTCTTTCATTAAAACATCACCAGTTCAATTTTGTGAGGCATCACATTCCACAATAAAAGTTTTTTTGAAGTCTCGTGTAGCTATGACTGGTTCTTGGCACATTGCCTATTTACGATGTTCAAAGGCCTTTGTGACTTTGTTATCCTGAAATCTAGTGTCTATTCAGAGCTGCTAGTCCCACTGAGACAGGTAGCTATTTTAGAAACAAACAAACTAAAGTCACTTGTGTTTACCTTTATGAGAAGTAGATGAGAGAGAAGCAGAGAGTACCAACCTCAGTTTTTCGCTTGGCTCCTTGCTTATAAAGGAAAATGCAAGTGACTTTAGTTTGTTTATTTCTAAGATAGCTACATGTCTTAGTGGGACTAGCGGCTCTGAATAGACACTATATTTCTTGATAACAAAATGGTGACTCTCTTGGGGAGCGAATATCTTGTTTGCTTGTTTATATTTGTTTGCTTTATAAACTACAGATGGAGCTTGAAGTGAAGCCAGCTAGCCTTCAAACTGCATTTGCTATGCAACTGCAAAATAGATCAATGTTGCTTCAATCCATCTCCAGGTTTTGTTTATAAACTGAACAATTGATCTGTAAACATCCTAATTACCCTAGTGCTGGCTTAAGTAACCTCATTAGATTAGCCCCTATGATTTGTATTTACTGACTATCATTAGCTCAGCCTAAATCCTTGAACTAAGCTACAAACTGTGACAAAAAACCAAGTTAAATTCTCATCCCTAGACCATCGCACTGTCTCCTTTAGGTAATCTCGATGCATCGCACCTCCCATGTGCAGTAGGTGAGATGCAACCCTGTTTCCCTGTGTTATAGGTGCGATGATCAGATAAGACTGCTTTTGCCTCCAGATTTTGGTTTTTCTTCACTCTCTTCAGCTTTATTCATGATTTTTGCTGTCTGTGATCAGTGTACCACTATTGAAACTCCCTTCCTTTGCATTATTGAGACTCCATTTTACAAAGAATTGTGAATTTGTTTCATGTATTTTTCGCCATTTACAGTTCTCCTTTACAATGAAGTAGCTTAATCGAACTGTCGTCTTTTGATTTGGAAGTGTTGCAAGTGTCGTTTTCAGTCAAAGAAAAGAATCCTACTCTTTTTTATGGTCAATTAAAATGTTACTCTTGTATTTGATTTGAATTAATAGTATTTCAAGTGTTGAAAGTAGTTTTCAATTCAAAATCGCAAAGTGTCGTCCTTGTCTTCCTTTTGTTTTTTGAAAAGAAAATTGTTAGTACTGTCACTTTGAAAAGATAATTCAGATTTGTACATAGCATTCCTTTTGTCATTTACACGTTAAAAAAAGCAGAAAATAAATACATGCATGTGCATTTGCATTTAAACTGCTTGCTTATTTTGATTTAGGACAGTGCATCTAGTGTGTGCTCTCTACTCTATGTTGAAAGAATATCGCTTCTCTTTCTTTAGTAGCTAGGATTTTTATTGCAAAAAGAAGAGTAAACGACTGTTTATCATCTTAGATTGCATTTTTAGGAATTGTATATCTACATCACGCAGTGAACCTTAAAGGAAAACTTCTTAAGAAAGATCAACAGTAAAATATATCCAATGAACATAAAAGTGATTTGGAACCTAATGCACAACATTTAGAAGTCTAGGCTAGAGATGTATTCTGGCGTTATAAAGCCTGGTAACTATCGCTTTCATCGTAGGTTAGGTGATTCCTCCTATTTGAGACGACAAGTGCCAGTACGAACTTGTTCTTCCATGTATTGTCGAGTATATATTGGGAGACCACAATAGGCTATATCTTTTATCGTTAGGAAGCCATGTCTGTTGCCCTATCGATCACAATGCACTGAACACAGCATTCAGGAAGATTGACTGCTGTACCGTAAAAAGTATTCTACAGTTTTGTGATTAGTTTGGTAATCCCTCTGTCTATATTTCCAAAGTAGTATCTTTCATTCCTTTTCAGACTCCTTAAAGGAAAAGGTCCATTTCAGCACTTTTCACTTCAGGCTCATTAAAAATCGAAGGCGACTAGAGTCATCTTTAGCTTTTTCTCGACTCTTAAAAATTGAAAAAGCAAGTTGTGTCAAGGCATCTAAAATTAATTTAATTTGGAATCACATTTTCCCCTTTATTTTGAGTTTATCAAGTAATCTGCAATCGTTGAAGAAAGTCAATCAAAACCCCATCGCTCACTGAAACTAACGAGTCAACCGTCTTTCACTCTAGAAACGAAACAATTTTGGACCAAGCGAACTCGTTTAACCAGATCAAAGTCCCCTGGTTTTCTTAGAACTTGTGTTCCAACATCCTTAGAGACTCTAGTTACTCCAACCATTTCTGGTATCCCTGCCTTTACAGAAGAAGTTTCGTAGTCACAAGAGGACATTAGAACTGATCCTAGTGTAACGGTAAACACCTTTATTCTTGAACCAACTCCATCTACAGCTGATTCGGAAGGTGTTATCCCTTGAACATCTGTCACTGTAGAGTCTATACCTTCTTCGGCACCAGAAATATTTTACAAACATGACGGTCTACCTCTCCCACCTAGATTGATTGCTATAGAAGATATTGTGGAGGATATTCCATCCAGTACTCCATCGTATTTTGGAGCTGGGATCACCCAATATCCTTCTTCGTCAGAAGTTAGTCTCCCTTCATTACAAGTTCCTATAGAATCAAGAGGAAATATTTTGGATAAACTCGATATGTATAAACAACCATCGACATCCAGGACTGGGTCATCTGACGCAGCAACAGCAGAACCTCCTGCTGCTACTCCAATAATGTTCGCTATTGTACCAGCTATCCCAACTAGCTCTCAATTGCTAGATGGAGTCCATCCAGGGACTATTTCGACAGTATGGTCTGTTCCCATTTGTTCATCTGGAATAATATCAGGAATCTCTTATGTTGAGTCTCAACTAATTGATCCTTCACAACAGTATCAATTTGGGCAGTCCAGTCTCCAAAGGCCAATCTTACCTTTGAACACTAGATTACCACCATATGGGGGCAATATGCCCTTTCATTGTTCCCTCCGGGAGAACAACCATATGAGAGTTCACAACACAATTCGAGTCATGTTGGAATTACATCCAGTGGTTGGGTGCGAATATTGCCTCAACAACCAAGAGTTGTATACTCAATGTAACCAAGTCTACCTATGTTAAATATCCCCACTACACCGGCTATTGTGAAGGTGTCGCAAGTACAAGCATTGCCTATTGTATGCCAACCTCAAGTTTCTCAGGTCGTAATACAACAACCTCTTATCTCCACAACACAACCACGATCACTGATTAGTGGATCCTTAACCGGAGTGACCCAAGCTCAAATGGGTACAGTTACCCCTCATCTTGGTCAGACAACCAATATTGGACAACAATAAATGGCTTCACAACCATGGCTGGTACAATATCAACAACCGCAATTCCAACAAGCTTACCGAGGACCTCAGCAACAAATCTTTGTGGGTAATGGGCAACCGTATATTCAAAATAGTCAACATCAATCATATCATAATGGTTATGCCCGTCAGCCTTACCAAAGTTATCAGCATGAAATACATTATGCCGGTATGCAAAGACCCACTGCTCAGGCAATCCCATCTTATCCTGGGTATGCTTCGCTGAACGTGAATCAACAGTTGCCCTTCATGGCGACTTTAGAGTTACCGGATCTAAATCAGCTAACAAATGATCCAATTGCTTATGTCCCTTGGTGGCCGACTATTTCTCATAAACTTCCGTTAGATATTCCTAAATTTAATGGAAATCCAGGTGAAGACCCATCGAATCATGTGATGACCTTTCATCTGTGGTTTTCGTCCAACACTCTCAATGATGATTCGACTAGGCTTCACCTTTTTCAGTGAACGTTAACTTGTCTGACAGTAAAATGGTACATCGAATTTCCTATAGCTTCATTCGATAACTTCAGCGCCCTTGCCACAACATTTTTAACCCATTTTTAGTTACCAATAAGATACGAAATAGGAATGGAGCTTCTTACCAATTTCAAGAAGACGACAGCCACTCACATATCTGATCATATTCGTGAGTGGCGACGTCATCGTAGAATGGTAAAAACATATGTTCCTAATCAGCTACTAGCTGAATGGTTTATTAAGTCCTTGTTACCTTCTATTACAGAAGATGTGGCAAAGGGAGGGGTTGTCACTGAAGAGAAAGTCATTGCTCGTGCGCAATATATAGACTTGATCGATACTTTGTCTGGAATGCTCTATGACAAAATCCCTGATGCTCCTAGACCAGAGTTTTTCGTTCCTCCTCCTCCTAAATAAAACAAAGACTCTCATGCCGTCGATGGTGTGATAGGCACGACTAGCATGGAAACCGCAAAGGCTACATCTAAGAAAGCCCACACGGTTTCTGGTCAAAACGCAAATGAAGAACTTCTCGCCTCAGAGGTTAATGTCGTGTTGACTGACAAGGGCAAAGAACCAAAGCAACCAGGGGGCAAGAAGAAAAGGAAAGGGAAAAAGAAGAAACAGGATGAGTCATCTCCTGAAAAATGTTCTGCAAACCCTTCTGGGCAAAGGAAACCTCCTTCGGGGTGTCAGATATGCGATGAGGATAATTGGATGAGAGATTGTCCACATAAAGATGAAATTAAGAAATTCCTTAAGAATTCAAAAACTTCAGTGGTATTGACTGATTTGTTTCCAAACCCAAAAGCCAATCTAGTTGTTGACAATGCTTCCCCATCCCAAGTGCTTATTCTGTACATTTCGAAACAGTAAAATGATGCTTTCATATAGACAAGGAATGAAGATTACGGGAATCCAAAGCTATCAAGCAACAAGGCTACTAATCAACTTAGTAGTTTGATAACAATTTCAACCGAAGTTGTGCCACCCATCATTCCTGAGTTAATGATAAAGCTACCAAAAGGATTAGTACAGAAATCGACGTTTAATCATCATTCTAGAGTTGCACGAAATTATAATATAGTAGAGGACCTGGTCCAATCACCGTCTGCTATGTCGACACTTGAGGTACTGCAGAATTGCCACTCCCAAAAGTAGGCACTATTATCAGCAAGGTGGGATTGACCCAACAGATTCCAATCTTGTGACCTTTAATCATAAAGGATATGGACCTCAGTTACCAACTCAACTTGCTTTCCTCATTCAAGTGAAAGCCCTCAACAAAACTGTTCATCGGATGATTATTGATGAGGGGGCATCTACATGTATTATTTTGATGAGTTGCTGTAAAACTTTAGGCTCACCACCCTTTTCATGATCATTAATGTTGTTAAAAGCATTTGATGGATGGACATATACTCCATACAGGATTTTAAGTAACTTGCAAGTTGAACTGGGGGGAAAAACAGTAGAAATTGATGTTGAAGTTATCAATGGAAACCTCGATTACAACATCCTACTGGGAAGGCCCTAGATTTATGCTATGGCTGTTGTTGTGTCAACATACTTTAGAAAGATTGCATTTCCGTTTCAAGGAGGAATTACAATCGTTGACCAACAAGCCTTCCTCCCCAAAAGTTGACAATTTATGGGAAGCATTCCAATGATTCATGGAAGCTCTCATTTACTTCAAAATATCAAAGTAGGCCTCCTAAAAGACGCTACTTTAATGGGTACTTTTTCCCTACCACCTCTGAGTAATCTGGCGGAAGTGGCCACGGTGGAAACCTCCAATATGATATCTTCTTTATCTAAAAGATTCAAAAGATTCCCGAACATTTTGTCAGCATGGATCATCACCATTTTATAAATATTGTAGCAATTAATTTTCTTGGTCTGGGGGGCAAACCCAAATCAATGCTCATCTAGTGTTTGGATAAATAAGTCTAAGGAATATGGCACCTCTTCAGATCCTTGGTTGCATCTACATTATACAAATGAAGGAATCATTCAGTTAATGATGATATGAGAGGCACCATGGGAAGATTACCACCATCATTCCCATCTTCTGAATTACCATGAAGATTATTCCAGTAACCTTAATCATCCTTCAGTTTTTTATTTTCTATCAAATACTGTAAATATGGTGGATTATGAGGATAGTTCTCTTGTTGTGTCAACCTCATTAAAAAATTAAACAACTGCCTTTCCAAATTGAGCATTTGATTACGATCTCGTAAAATCCAAGTCAATTCTTTCAAAGATATCGAAGGTAAACCTTCATTCCAACATCCTTGTTGAATGCAATGAAGCTTGGGGGGCATGCATCTCAATTTGCGTCAATATGCTGGGGGCATGTGAACTTATAACAAGCATAGCTTTTCATTTCAAGCTTGTGTAAACATGAAATCGAATCTGAGCATATTTTGTCGCATGGTTCAAGCTCATTAAAAAATGAACCATGCCACAAGTAGTGTTACAGCAGGGTTCAAGCTTGTTAAAAAATAAACCCGCCACAAGCAGTTTTACGCAAAGTTAAAGCTCGTTAAAAAATAAACCTAGCAATGAGCATATGTTCCACCAGAGTTTAAGCTCATTAAAAAATGAACCCACCTTCGGTAAATAACCATTGTGATCGCATTATCATCAGCTCTTGAGCCTTGGCCATGTTCTTACCATCATCTCCACTCTCTTTTAGCCGATCATACGTTTCCATTTGATTGTTTACCACTTTTGAGGAACTACTGCGATGAGTGATTCTGTTAGTCATCTTCTTTACACTGCCATGATTGGGGTGTTCCAAACCGTACTTAGAACCAGCTGCTACCTAAAAATATCACTCATTCTCAAAAAACGAGTCTCTTTTAAGCTCTTTTCATCTGACTCGTAAAATATGAAAAGGTTGTCGAGCAATTGGCCTCTCCAGCTCATTAAAATGATCAGAAGTGTTATCCCTCCTCTAGATTTTAATCTTTTTGGACCTAAGGGATTATTACACAAAAAGATCGAGCACTTGTCTTGTTCGGCTCGTTAAAACTATTGAAAAGTCATCCCTTTCGTATTATTTTACACTTTTTCGGACTTAAGGGATTACATGAGGAAAAAGGAGTCCTGGAGTTTTCTTTTCATCCCTTTTCAGACTCTCTAAGATTGAAAAAGGATTGAGTTATCTTTGTTTTTAAACTCGTTAAAACCAATAGCGACAAACTTGTCCATGTAGACAAGAAAAAGTTTCATTTTCACTTGGCTCGTTAAAACATAGCGACGGGTTTGCCCGAAGGGCAAATTATAGAACAAGCATACGTTATCCTCCTCAAGCTTGACAAAAATAAAGAGGTACTGGTGAGCAATGACTGGGGAAAAATTCAGAAGAAAACTTGAAGAAACCTTATTGGTAGCAAGTCGCTCTTGAAGATGACACTTTCACTCCATCACCATGATTGAGTCAGGTTGGGTTATTCCTTTCATTGGTCATATCACCATTGGTCCACCGCACCATCCATTTTTGGGGTTAATGGTACCAATCCATTTTAGTGTCATCGATATGTTCAAGAGAAGTCACTCAAATAATTCACTAACCCAGATTATGTCTCATCCGCTGCAATACCTTCATGCTTCATTCTTTCATGACCACCACCCTGAACCTTGTATCATCAGGCCGTTTTCACCTCCACAAAATCATTCTCCGTTCCGTGTTGTAGATGTGGGATTCATTAATGCCCTCCTATGATGGGTCACTTCTTGTCAACATCAGCTCATTATCCAAGAAGTTGACCTAGGAACAACCCTTTCAGTACTTTGAAGCTTGCATGCCTCAATGGCAAGTTTCTCACTTCCGGCAACAGGTTTACATCAATGGCCTTCGACCGAAATATTTTGCTTGGTGTTCGACACGAAGTCCCTTTTTCACACCATGTAAATTGTACTAGAGTACCTTGAGGGTCATTATCATTATCGTTGATTGCTCTCACACCTATTAACAACTTACATCATTGGCTGGTAATCAGGCGATGTCTTTCCATGTTCGACTTTAGAACATCTTTTCACATGGATCGACTTGTACTTCGAGTGAAGACTGAACGAGTTTGAAGACCCCAGATCTAGTTTCATCCATCTGGGCTGCGATATATTCAGGAAAATAAAGACATCAAATTTACATCATAGCTACACAGATAATCATCCAAGCTAAAGGATGATGGCTCTACTAGAATCCTTAGTCTACCACACAGAGAGTTGTCTATCTTATGTACATGAAAATGAATTTATAAATATGAGCATGGGAATGCCCACCTTAGCTAGATCATGAAACTATTATGATGATAATGTATTGTATTGTATATTATTATAGGTCACCTTCCAGTTCGAAAAACCTCGGATCTTCATGATAAAGCATTTCACCCGACATCAAAAGATTTATGACCTCATGCTTTAGGGGGCAATTGTTATAGACATATTTGGGAACTCCAACCCCAATCACATATGTCCATAAATCAAGGTCCTCTAAGTCCCTAAAAGTTTTGTTTCATACCCTAAAGGATCAAGGTCAGCTAATTACATCATCTCCCAGAAGTTCTCCATGAAAAACTACTCAAACCTGGTCAAAACTAGACCATCTCACCTGCTCCATGGTCAGGGTGCAATGCATCTCACCTACTACACACGGGAAGTGTGATGCATACTGAAAATTCCTTCTATAGGGCGCGATGAGTGAGAATAGACAAATGGCAGAGACAGTTTGCTAAGTGGATCATCAAGGAATCTTATAAAAACTTCTCTATGTCACTTGCCTCTCAGAGTTCACCCAAGGATGAGTAAGAGATGAATGGAATCTCCAAGTGGAGCCAAGAACTATCAGTGGAATGACACTAATCAAAAACCCAGAGTTGACTCACACCCTTACAAATATCTATATATGGATCCGTCATCCTAGAGATCTAGGGGTTGGACGCTGAATCTTGTATTTTGTAAAGAAGTGTTGTTGATTTCTTTGTGGAACATCATAGTGTTGGGTGATCTAAGATTTTCATGAGGTAAAGAATGGATTTCATGCTGGGAGGATGACACTGGGTCAGATCAATGGGTTTTAATCCTCTCTTCTACTCTTTCTATCAATAAATCTATTTGAGTTTTCCTCCACATTCTTGTATGTCTGAGTTGTTATATTCATTTGTGTGGTCAATATATATCTGGTCCTATATTTTTTATGATTGTAGATCCCTGTGCTTTGAGGTATTATGCTGCTTTGACTTCACAGGTGCTCTTTGAAGCAGGGCAAGCAAGGGAGGAGTAGCAAATATCTGTCAGAGGGGAGAGGAAACAAGCAAGGAGCCAAGTGAAAGACTGAGGTTGGTACTCTTTGCTTCCCTATCATCTATTTCTCATAAAGGAAAATACAAGTAACTTTGTTTGTTTCTAAGATAGCTACCCGTCTTAGTGGGACTAGCAACTTTGAATGGACACTAGATTTCCCGATAAAAAAATGGCGAATCTGCTGGAAAAAAGTGCGATGCATACTGAAAAGCCCTTCCAATGGTGACTCAGAAGGGATTTTTAGTATGCATTACACTTTTTGTATGTGGCAAGTGAGACACATTGCACTTGTAGCACTCAGGATTCTGTATGGTCCTGTTTTGACCAGTTCTGAGTAGTTTTTCAGGGAGAAATTCTAGGAGGTAATGTAATCAGCTGACCTTGCCCCTTTAGGGTATGAAGCAACACTTTTAGGGGCTTAGAAGCCCTTGGTTTATGGAAATATGAGATTGGGGTTACAGTGCCCAAATATGTCTATAACAATTGCCCCCTAAAGCATGAGGTGATAAATCTTTTGATGTCGGGTGAAATGCTTTATCATGAGGATCCAAGGTTTTTCGAACTGAAACGTGATCTATAATAAGATACAATACAATACATTATCTTTGTAATATTTTCATGATCTAGCTAAGGCAGGCATTTTCATGTACATATGATAGACAACTATTTGTGTGACAGACTGATGATTCTGGTAGGGCCGTCATCCTTTGGCTTGGATGATTATCTGTGCAGCTATGATGTACATTTGATCTCTTTATTCTCATGAATATATAGTAGCCTAGATGGATGAAACTAGATCTGGGGTCTTCAAACTCATTTAATCTTCACCCAAAGTACAATTCGATCCATGTGAAAAGATGTTCTGAAGTCGAACATGGAAAGACATCGCCTGATTACCAGCCAATGATGTAAGTTGTTAATAGGTACGAGAGGAATCACCGATAATGATAATGAGCCTCAAGGTACTGTAGTACAATTCACGTGGTGTGAATATGGGACTTGATGTCGAACACCATGCAAAATATTTTGGTTGAAGGTCATTGATGTAAACCTGTCGCTGGAAGTGAGAAACTTGCCATTGAGGCATGCAAGCTTCAAAGTACTGAAAGGGTTGTTCCTAAGTTGACTTCTTGGATAATGAGCTGATGTCGACAAGAAGTGATTCATCATTGGAGGGCCTTAATGACTCCCACATCTATGACACAAAACGGAGAAAATGATTTTCTGTAGGTGAAAACGATTTGACGATACAAGGTTCAGGGTGGTGGTCATGAAAGAATGAAGTGTGAAGGTATTGCACTGAATGAGACATAAGCTAGGTTGGTGAATTCTCTAAGCAACTTCTCTTGAACATATCGACGACACTGAAATGGATTGGTAGTGTTAACCCCAAAAATGGACGGTGCGAAGGACCAATAGTGATATGACTGGTGAACGGAATAACCCAACCCGACTCAATGATGGTGATGGAGTGATAGTGTTATGTTCAATATTGACCTGCTACCAATAAAATTTCTTCAAGTTTTCTTCCCAATTTTTCCCTAGTCATTTCTGACCAGTACCTATTTATTTTTGTCAAGCTTGAGGAGGATAACATATGCTTGTTCTAAAATTTTCCCTTCGGGCAAACCCATCGCTATGTTTTAATGAGCCTAGCGATAGTGAAACTCGCTCTTGTGTCCATGGACAAGTTCATCGCTATTGTTTTAATGAGTTTAATGATAAAGAAAACTCGGTCCTTTTCCATTTTAGAGAGTTTGAAAAGAGACAGAAAGGAAACTCCAATAATCCTTTTTCGTAATATAACCCTTAAGTCCGAATAAGTATAAAATAATACGAGAAGGATGACTTTTCGATATTTTTAACGAGTCGAACAAGACAAACACTCAATATTTTTGTGCAATGATCCCTCAGGTCCAAAAAGATTAAAATATAGAGGAGGGATGGCACTTCCAATCACTTTAATGAGCTAGAGAGGCCAATTTCTTGGCAATCTTTTCATATTTTACGAGTCATATGAAAAGAGATTAAAGGAGACTCATTTTTTGAGGAACGAGTGATGTTTTTGTATAGTTGTTGGTTCTAGGTAAGGTTTGGGACTTTTCAGTCACGGCAGTGTAAAGAAGGTGACTAATAGAATCACTCATCGTAGCTGTTCCTCAAAAAGGGGTAAACAATCAAATGGAGGTGTATGATTGGCTAAAAAAGAGTGGAGGTGATGGTAATAACACGACCAAGGTTCAAAAGCTGATAATAATGTGATCGCAATGGTTATTTACTGAAGGTGGGTTCATTTCTTAATGAGCCTAAACTCTGGTGGAACATATTCTCATTGCTAGGTTTATTTTTTGACCAGCTTGAACTTCGCATAAAACTACTCGTGCCAGTCGTATAATAAGGATTTCTCATCGATAGGTTCATTTTTTAGGCAGCTTGCCCCATTCGAAACTTTGCTCCGCAACCCTTTTTTATGCAAGCTAGGAACGACCAACTACTATCCTAAGGGTTAATTTACTACTGGGGTTAAGTAGGAAAACTCTTCCTGTACTTTGTCGGTGCCATTTGGCCCTTGCAAAGGTGAATGGCTGATCAGACCAATCACCTAACTTAAGTAGTTGAAGTCAGTAAAAACTACAGGGTTAGAGTTATGTTGGTCTCTTTTCACTTGCATACAAAAAGGTTTGCATGCCCCCAGGTATAGATAAGTAGAGTTTCCAGGTTACCATACAGAAGTTCTTTCATCCACAAGATGGTTCCACCTGCGTAGCAGATAGAAACACTTCTTGGGATTTTTCCATCGAAATGGACGAAGGTGATTCAAGTTCCAATCACCTAACCTTGATGAGGGAATATTATTCCAATCTAATCCCATTTTCCTAAATAGATGAGTGTATCAGACTAGTCATATATCCTCCTCGGAAACCTACCCTATAGCTAAAGTTTTCCAACTGAAGCAGAGCAGGGTGCATGCCCCCTAGGTTTAGCCACATTCACCGAATTACTTGTGTTCATCAGGTGGGTTGGCTGGAGATTGATGAGACATTCCTTGCACAAAAAGACCAGTTAGGGATGGCACTTGACTATTAGCTATGTGTGAACCAGGGAATGAAAGTTGGTCCAGGAGCTAGACTAGTTTGCTTTTATGCAGAAAACACATCACTCGAAAGAGTGAGGAAACAATAGCTCCCATGCTATAAATGAAGTCACACCCAAGGAGTAGATTGTAATCTAAAGGTACTTGGGCTATCATCACATTCAGATAAACAGTTTTCATTCTCAAAGTTATAGGCAAACTTGGAAGGATCCCTAGCGGTCAATTGGTTCCTTTGTTGAAGCCTGTCAGATTTCGAATCTTAGGCAGAAGCGATGGCAAACCAAGTGATTTCCAAGCAATTGAGGAAAGGATACTCACAGAAGACCCTTCATCTATGATAGTACCAACCATGACCATTCTATAAGCTTGCACTATGATTCAGAATGGTACATTAGATGGTAGATGGGGTCTGCCTAGTAGATTCCAATCGAAAGAAATGACTAGATTGCTTAGAGGAGGGACCGAATAAATGGCCAAGTAAACCTCTGACGAACTTCCTTCCTGCTGTAAAGGAACAGGTAGATTACCTCCATTTTAATCAGATTCTATGTTAATGAAAAGAATTTGAATGGTGTCATTCTCATTCTGTTTGGTGACTATATCACCTGAAGGTAGACCTTCTGAAGACACGATTGGGTCGACTACCATCTTAACCTGTTGACTTTGGTCCAGTGTGGACTCAGAGGTTTTATCTTCAATGATAGGTGCTTTGACCAACAAAAAAGGTGTGTCAATCAGATTTTCAACTAGCGATGGACTTGGCAAGAGTTTCTTGTATCCAGGAGGAAGTCGAGGCAGTGAAGCAGGATGGTTGTCCAAGACTCTTTTGGCTTCATCCAAGAAGGGACAATGGTGGAGGGCAATACTACCTTCACACAGTCTACAAGGAAGTTTAGATCTTCCTTTCTATCCATTGACTTAATTTTAACTATTTGACGGTGTACTCTCAACATGATTCTCAGAGGTTGATAACACTGGATTGTGCAAGCGGGGAGACCAGTCCCTTAAGATTCCTGGGATGCAAGGACAATCTCGATGTTACTGGTCCCCTTTGCGAATGACACATGGAGATTTAGGTTTGGATGGTGCAGTGTGTGGATTTTCGCTAGATGATTCTTGGTTGCCCCCTTTTGTCGTTGGCTTCTTCTTCTTCTTCTCCTTCCCTTTCTTCTTCTTCTTAGTTACTTGGTTTTGAGTTTTACTAGCTTTACTAAGCGAAGAGGAAGAAGCAGAGGGAGAAACAAATGCAGTAGAAGACTGGGGGTAACTCTAGTATCATCTGGTTGCTAATTTTATTGCTTAGGAAACATGATGTTTTCTACGACAGAGGTCGAGAAAATCCATACCGGCAGGCCAATTGTCAGTCTTGGAAGGGACAACGTCACCATATGAGGTGCACCAACATCTCCCCAAGAGGAGAAAGGACTAGGATTTCCCCCAAGGGGAAATCCTTGATTGGTGGACTCCATTTTATCAACCTAAGACCAAAGAGGTAACAATGATGTTATTAGGATTAAAATAAATTTTATGATGCTTTGACACAACTTGCTTTTTCAATTTTTAAGAGTTGAGAAAAAGCTAAAGATGACTCTATTCGCCTTCGATTTTTAATGAGACTGAAGTGACAAGTGCTCAGATGGACCTTTTCTTTTAAGGAGTCTGAAATGGAATGAAAGTGACTACTCTAGAAATCTAGACAGAGGGATTACCAAACCAATCACAAAACTGCAAAATAATTTTTACCGTACGGCAGTCAATCTTCCTGAATGTTGTGTTCAGTGCATTGCGATCGATAGGGAAGAAGACACGGCTTCCTAAGGATAAAGGATATAGCCTGGTGTGGTCTCCCAATATATACTTGATGGTATGCAGGAGCACAAGTCCGTACTGGCCCTTGTCGTCTCAAAAAGGAGGAATCACCCAACCTACAATGAAAGCGATAGTTACTAAGATTTACGACGATGGAATACATCTCTAGCCTAGACTTCTAAATGTTGTGCCTTAGGTTCCAAGCATTTTTATGTTCATTGAAATTTATTTTACAGTTGATCTTTCTTAAGAAGTTTTCCTTTAAGGTTCACCACATGATGTAGATATACAACTCCTAAATATGCAATCTAAGATGATAAATAGTCGTTTACTTTCTTTTAGCAATGAGAATCCTAAATACTAATGAAGGAGAAGTAAAATCCTTTCATTAAAGAGTAAAGAGAACACACTAAGATGCACTGTCCTAAATCAATTTCCAAAAGCAGTCTAAATGCAAATGCACATGCATGTATTTTTTTTTTGTTTTCTTAATGTGTGAATGACAAAAAGAATGGTAAGTACAGATCTAAACTATTTTTTCTTTCAAAACAATAGTGCTAACAATTTTCTCTTCAAAAAACGAAAGGGAGACTAAGATGACACTTTGCTATTTTGAATTCAAAAATTGATTTCGACACTTGAAATACTATTAATTCAAATCAAATCAAATGGAAAAAGTATAATCGACTACCAAAAAGTGGAAGACTCTTTTCTTTAACTGAAAACGACACTTGCGACACTTTCAAATCAAATGAAGATAGTTCGATTAAGCTACTGTTTTTCAAGGAGAACTGTAAATGATGAAAAATACATAAAAACATTCATAATTATTTATCAATGAAGGTTGAATAATGTAAAGGAAGAGAGTTTCAATAGTGATATATTAATCACAGACAACGAAACTACTGAATAAAGCTGAAGACAATGAGGAAAAAACCAAAATCTGGAGGCAGAAACAATCTTATCTGATCATCGCACCTGTAACACAGGGAAATAGGGATTCATCTCACCTATAGCATACGGGAGTTGTGTTGCATCTAGACTACCAATGGGAGATAGTGCAATGGTCCAGGAACGAGACTGAGCTTGGTTTTTGCTCACAGTTTGTAGCTAAGTTCAAGGGTTTCGGCTAAGCTAATGATAGGCAGTAAAAACAAAGTATAGGGGTTGATTTAATGAGGTTACTTGAGCTACCACTAGGGCACTTAGGATGTTTGCAAGTCAATTGTTGAGTTCATAAACAAACGTAGAGATTGACTGAAGTAGCATTGATCTACTTTGCACTTGCATAGCAAATGCAGTTCGGAGGCTAGCTAACTTAACTTCAAGCTCCGTCTGTAGTTTATAAGGCAAACAAATAGAAGCAACGAAACAAGCTATTCTTTCCCCAGCGAAGTTTCCATTTTGTTATCGGGAAAGCTAGTGTCCATTCAGAGTTTCTAGTCCCACTAAGATGGGTAGCTATCTTAGAAAAAAACAAACTAAAGTTACTTGTGTTTTCCTTTATGAGAGATAGATGAGAGAGAAGCAAAGAATACCAACCTCAGTATTTTTCTTCGTTCCTTTCTTATTTCCTCCCTCCTTTAACAGAGCTTCACCACTCCTTCTTTACTTGTCCCACTTCAAAGAACACCTGTAGAGTCAAAGCAACATAATACCATCAAAGCATAGAGATCTATAACCATCAACAATATAGGATCAGATATATATTAACCATACAAATGCATATATCAATTCAAGAACAAAAGATATACAAGAATATGGAGGAAAGCTCAAATAACTTTATTGATAGAAGTGGTAGAAGAGAGGATTACAACCCATTAGTTTGACCCAGTGCGATCCTCCCAGCATGAAAGCTCTCTTCACCTCATGAAAAGCTAGATCACCCAACACTATTATGTTCCACAGAGAAACCAACAACACTTCCTTACAAGATACAAAATTCTAGCCTCTGGATCTCTAGGATGAGGGATCCATATATAGATGTTTGCAGGTGGGTGAGTAAGCTTCTGGGATTTTGATTAGTTTCATATCTCTGATAGTTCTTGGTTCCACTTGGAGATTTCATGATCTCTTACTCATCCCTGGGTGAATTCAGAGAGGCAAGTGTCAAATGGGCAGTTTCTAGAAGATTCTCTGGGTTTCCACCTAGCCAACTGCCTCTGCCATTTGTCTACTCTCGCTCATCGCACCGTAAAAAAGGGATTTTTAGTATGTGTCATACTTTTTTCATGTGGCAGGTGAGATACATCACACCCTTAGCACTGAGCAGTTTGTATGGTCCTGTTTTGACCAGTTCTGAGTAGTTTTTTAGGGAGAACTTCTGGAAGATGATGTAATCAACTAACCTTGCTCCTTTAGGGTATGAAACAACACTTTTAGGGTCTTAGAAGCCCCTGGTTTATGGACATATGAGATTGGGGTTGCAGTGCCCAAATATGTCTATAACATTTGCCCCCTAAAGCATGAGGTCGTAAATCTTCTGATGTCAGGTGAAATTGTTTATCATCAGAATCCGAGGTTTTTTGAACTGAAAGGTGACCTGTAATAAGATACAATACAATACATTATCTACATAATATTTTCATGATCTAACTAAGGCGGGAATTCCCATGCTCAGCTTTATAAATCATTTTCATGTACATATCATAGACAACCGTCTATGTGATAGACTGATGATTCTGGTAGGGCCATCATCCTTTGGCTTGGATGATTATCTGTGTAGATATGATGTACATTTGATGTCTTTATTCTCTTGAATAGATCACAACTTGAATGGTTGAAACTAGATCTGGGGTCTTCAAACTCATTCAATGTTCTCCCGAAGTTCAAGTCGATCCATGTGAAAAGATGTTCTGAAGTCGAACATGGAAAGACATCGCCTGATTACCAGCCAATGATGTAAGTTGCTAACAGGCGCGAGGGGAATCACCGATAATGATAATGACCCTCAAGGTACTATAGTACAATTCACGTGGTGTGAATATAGGAATTGACGTTGAACACCACGCAAAATATTTCGGTCGAGGGTCATTGATGTAAACCTGTCGCTGGAAGTGAGAAACTTGCCATTGAGGCATGCAAGCTTCAAAGTACTGAAAGGGTTGTTCACAAGTTGACTTCTTGGATAATGAGCTAATTTCGACAAGAAGTGGCTTGTCATGGGAGGGCCTTAATGAATCCCACATCTATGACATGGAACAGAGAAAATGATTTTGTGGAGGTGAAAACGATCTGATGATACAAGGTTCAAGGCGGTGGTCATGAAAGAATGAAGCATGAAGGTATTGCAGCGGATGAGACATAAGTTGTGTTAGTGAATATGACTGGTGAATGGAATAACCCAACCAGACTCAATCATGGTGATGGAGTGAAAGTGTCATGTTCAAGAGCGACCTGCTACCAATAAAGTTTATTCAAGTTTTCTTCCCAATTTTACCCCAGTCATTTCTGACCAGTACCTCATTATTTTTTTCAAGCATGAGGAGGATAACATATGCGTGTTCTATAATTTTCCCTTCGGGCAAACCTGTTGCTATGTTTTAATGAGCCTAGTGACAGTGAAACTTGCTCTTGTCTGCATGGACAAGTTCGTTGCTATTGTTTTAACGAGTTTAACGACAAAGAAAACTCGGTCCTTTTCAACATAGTCTGGAAAGAGATGGAAAGGAAACTCCAGTAATCCTTTCTCGTAATATAATCCCTTAAGTTGGAAAAAGTATAAAATAATATGAAAGGGATCACTTTTCGATAGTTTTAATGAGCCGAACAAGAGAAACGCTCGATTGCTTTGTGCAATTATTCCTCAGGTCCAAAAAGATTAAAATCTAGAGGAGGGATGGCACTTCCAATCACTTTAATGAGCTGGAGAGGCCAATTGCTCAGAAATATTTTCATATTTTACGAGTCATATGAAAAGAGCTTAAAGGAGACTCATTTTTTGAGGAACGAGTGATGTTTTCATATAGCTGTTGGTTCTGTGTAAGGTTTGGAACTTTTCAATCATGGCAATGTAAAGAAGGTGGCTAATAGAATCACTCATCATAGCTATTCCTCAAAAAGGGGTAAATAATCAAACAGAGGCGTATGATCAGCTAAAAAAGAGTGGAGGTGATGGCAAGAACACGACCAAGGTTCAAAAGTTGATAATAATGTGATCGCAATAGTTATTTACCGAAGGTGGGTTCATTTTTTAATGAGCTTAAACTCTGGTGGAATATATGATCATTGCTAGGTTTATTTTTTAATGAGCTTGAAATTCACGTAAAACTGCTCATGCCAGTCATATAATAAGGATGACTCATCGATAGGTTCATTTTTTAGGGAGCTTGCCCCATTCGAAAATTTGCTCTACAACCCTTTTTTATGCAAGATAGGAACGACAAACTACTGTCCTAAGGGTTAACTAACTACTAGTGTTAGGTAGGAAAACTCTTCCTTTACTTTTTCGATGCCATTTGGCCCTTGCAAAGGTGAATGGTTGATCAAACCAATCACCTAAATTAAGTAGCTGAAGTCAGTAAAAACTACGGGGTTAGAGTTACGCTGGTCCCTTTTCACTTGCATACAAAAAGGTTTGCACGCCCCCAGGTATAGAGAAGTAGAGTTTCCAGGTTACCATACAAATGTTCTTGCATCCACAAGATCGTTCCACCTACGTAGCAGACAAAAACACTTCCTGGGCTTTGTCCATCGAAATGGATGAAGGTGATTCAAGTTCCAATCACCTAACCTTGATGAGGGAATCTTATTCCAGTCTAATCCCATTTTCTTAAATGGACGGGTGTGTCAGACTAGTCATATATCCTCCGCGGAAACCTATCCTCTACCTAAATTTTTCCTGCCAAAGCAGACCAGGGTGCATGCCCCTTGGGTTTAGCCACATTCACCGAATCACTCACATTCATCAGGTAGATTGACTGGAGATTGATGAGACATTCCTTGCGCAAAAAAACCAGTTAGGGATGGCACTTGACTATTAGCTATGTTTGAACCGGGGAATGAAAGCTGGTCTACGAGCTCGACCACTCTGCCTTCATGCAGAAAACACATCACTCAAAAGAGTGAGGAAACAATAGCCCCCATGCTATAAATGTAGTCACACCCAAGGAGTATATTGTAATCTAAAGGTCCTTGGACTACCATCACGTTCAGATAAATGGTTTTCCTTCTCAAAGTTATAGGCAAACTTGGAAGGATCCCTAATGATCAACTGGTTCCTTTGTTGAAGCCTGTCAGATTTCGAATCTCAGGCAGAAGCGATGGTGAACCAAGCGCTTTCCAAGCAATTGAGGAAAGGATACTCACAGAAGCCCCTTCATCTATGATAGTACCAACCATGACCATTCTATAAGCTTGCACTATGATTCGAAATGGTACATTAGATGGTAGACGAGGTCTGCCTAGAGATTGCAATCACTTGACTCTCTAGTGTTGGATATAGGAAGAAATTCAATTCCTTGGCTATCTTAAAATGAATAAAATTATGGGTACTGCCCAAATCAATCAACACCATTACATTTTTCTTCATGATATCCCCTTCTATCTTGATAGTTTGGGGAGTGGTAATTCCAGCCAATGCATTACAAGATATGTTCGGATTCATTTCTTCTTTCTCGAGGGTTTTTTGCTAGTGTATATCCTCTTCTTTTGACGTTTCTTGTTTATTTTCTTCCTCCTCTTCACAATATATGTAAAATAATTTCTTCTCAGCACACTTATTTGCTTTAGTGTATTTGCTATCACAATTGTAACAAAGCCCTTTTGCTCTTTTTTCTTCTAATTGTTGTGGTGTCAACCTTATAGGTTGTAGATGGTTAGGGGAAAAAACATCTCCATCTTTATGATTGTGAGTGGTAGGCTTCCTTGTTGAATTCCTTGTTGACATAATTTTGCTTTCCATTTTTCTTGCCAACCTGAATGCCTTCTCCAATGAATCAGGTTCCCAAAAGCAAACCTCATGTTGGATTTTATCCTATAAAGTCCCTATGAACACATCAATCCTATTCTCCTATGGAATATTTTTTACCTTTATATTCAATTTTTGGAAATCCTCAATGTGCTCCATCATTGAACCCTTTTGTTTGAGATTTATGAATTGGCTTAAAAAAGTGTTTCTTTTTGTATCCTCATAATGTGCTATCATTTATCTGTAAAAATAGCCCAAGCGAAAATTTGTTTACG
Organism: Pinus taeda; assembly: GCA_000404065.3. Taxonomy (NCBI): domain Eukaryota; kingdom Viridiplantae; phylum Streptophyta; class Pinopsida; order Pinales; family Pinaceae; genus Pinus; species Pinus taeda. The sequence goes on from APFE030168853.1 coordinate 128,790, forward strand.
AGAGCAAAGCCATCGATACCATACAAATTTATTTGGTTCCAAATATAAAGTTGGAATGCATACCTTTTGTGTGTTTTGTACATTATGAAGATCGAAAAATTGCTCCATCTATAGTATCCAAGTTACGGGATCTTTTCCATCAAGCTTCTTCATATCGATATTTGAATATGGTGGTTCTTCGATCCAATATTAGAGTCTATGAAATCATGATTAACATTTATTTTGTTCTCATCATGAGTTTCCTTTACTACCCTTTAATCCTTAGTAAGCATTTCTTGTAGAAACTTTGTCAAATATGTCTTAAAATCTTCCATCAGACCTTCCACACATTTCTTTAAATCATGCATCTTAGCTTCCATGTCATCCATCTTAGCTTCCGTGCCATCCATATTAGCTTCTACATCATTCGTCTTAGCTTCTACTCCTTTCTTTAAAAAATCCATCTTAGCTTCCATGCCATCCATCTTAGCTCCTAAATATTTCTTTAAACCATCCATCTTAGTTTTTGTTACCTTTTGTGTGAGTGAAATTTGTTGCACTTGGTCTCGTAATTTTGATATATCATGTTTCATTCTTCCTCTTCTTCATGAGTCATTCTAGAGATTTTAGCTTTCTTACTAGGTGTTTTAATTTATTTCTTTGCGGCATCAATTACTGATAATAATGCTTCATTATGCCCTTTGAATTCCTTCAAACTAATTTTTCAAACCAAACTTATGCAAAAAATAAAAAAAACTACACATGTTGTTTTAGTTTGTAAGACCTTGATATTGAATCTATTGTATGTCTGTAATTTGGGATCTTCAAGGTTTGAAATTTATTCCTGCGATAACCCTCTGAGTACTCTTCCTATCCCCGCAAGTCTGATCAAGATTGGATTCTCGAATGAAGAGTTATGCCAAATCTCCCACGATGACCTGATTATAGACTGGTTCAGTTGAGAGAGCTTCTACAAAGTACCATGTGTCACTGTTTTGAGCCTAGGATATGAAATTGATACAAAGAAAACTATAGTCCATCCTATTTCTATAACTTTTGATGAAGCTTCAATCCGATACTCAGAAAAAATTTATGACGCTTTTCCTCGGGTCACCTGTTTGAGATATAATTTGGGATCCTACAAAAAAACAAAATTCCTTAGATCATATCTCCAAAAATATATTGAGACAAAATCTAAAATTTGGACCCACTGTTCAAAGAGATTTCGCATCAAATGGTTTTTTTTCACTTATGAAATGACATATAAAGAAATTTATAGAAAAAATTCCATCATGACTTGTTTGGAGCAACAAAACCCTAGAATCCAAGCTCTGATACCAAATGTTATGAAAGCAGCTCACAAAAAGATAGAAAATAGAGATAAACACCCTAGAATTCAGCCTCTCCGAGGGGGAAACCTCCTTTACATTACACAAGTGAAAAATTCCTGGATGATGCAAATGACAAAACCTCCTTCCTATATATAGGAATCTAAGGGGTCACAATATAACCAAAGCTGACCTAACAATAATAATATAAGGGCACAGAAATGACAATAGTGAGCTTCTATGGGGCACAATAATAACAATTTCGGGGATAATAGGGGCACAACAATAACAATAAAGGATAGAATGAAAATAGTAATGGGGGAATCTCTAGTATTATAAGGACCTAACACTAGGATTATGTGAGAGTTAGTTTTATAAGCAAAGGTGGCCACTTAACTTGGCTACCTTGTGCCAGTCGACAAGGAGAAAACAATTAAAACACTCGACATTTGGCAACGGTAAAATCAGAAGAAAAATGGAATAATGCCAAAATTGGTTAAGTGATGGAGGAATGAAGTGGGAGATGATTACGAGGTAAGGTGGAATGATGGGATGATAATGGGACCAATGGGCCGAAAGGAGGTGCTTGTACTTAGACCGCTAGCACACCATCCCACACGATCATCCATATATGGAAGTAAAACACTGATTCCCATACAAAGAGAGCATTAGCAATCTCGAGAATTCATTTAAGCAAGGTTGCTCTAGGCCTTATTAAAGCATCACCTACATGATGCAGTTAGCATTTGCAGTGCATAAGACCTATAGGATCCTACAAGAAAACCTACAGGATCCTACAGGAAAACTTACAGGATACAGAGCAGTCAATCTACAGAATTATCAGTGGGTACTCATGGAGGAGAAATCAAAGGTTGTCCTCAACAGAACGTAACAAGTGAGGTAAGAGCCATACCTTCCATTTTTTCCAGTTAAAAGAAGAAAAATAGTCAATTTCATTAAGGAAACAGCAGTCTAGGAGAACTGTATTACAAAGTTAACATTCAAGCCTCTCTCGCCTACCAGAATTCTTGAATTGTATCCATACAATCCTCCACAATTACCAGGGAAAGAGTATAGGAGGTTTTAACAAGAGAGAACCCACAAACATAGTAAGGATCCACCAACATCCTCCTGTAGTAGAAACTTTCACAAGGCACCAATTGATGGGGTTCTTTAAGAGGATGATGGGATATGATGATGAGGTGGCCAGAGACTTTTCTCTCTCACTCATACCCATCCATAAGACCCATGCCACTACTGTGGTGAAAGGCCTATCAGTAATGATCACCCCTAAATTTACAGAAAGAATCAGTACACTCCCTTTAGGGTTACCTTCGAGAAAACAAGATAAGGTAACACCACCCTCACAAAGAAGAAATTATTTTTGGAAGGGGCGGAGCCAATAGAGGACAAAAATGGGGTCAGAAGAGAAAGAATTTCATACACTTGGAATGAACTTAGTTACCACTTCACTAAATACATATCATGTGAAGGGAGATATAGTGTGGTGTATGGATACCAGTGCAGACTCCTCCAAGAACTCAGACTTGGAGAAAACACACCTCCTTAAAATATATTGAGTATCCCCTATTTTCTTCTTCAATCAATGATGGGCATGAGAATCAAAGTGCAGGAGGGAAAGCATCAACAACTATCCCATCATGGGTTGATCAAACTCATCCTAAAAGATGCTCTACAAACATAAGACTCCCTATTACATGGATAACCTTTGGAGACATGCAGGTAGGAGGAGAAATTCAAGCTCTTAAATATGACAATATCCCCACTGCTAGTTAGAGGGAAGAAGAAACAAAAGAAGAAAATGAAAAGGAAAAAAAGGAGGAAAAAGAAGAATAAAAGGAGGAGGAGAACGAAGAAGAGACAAAAGAAGAAACAAAAGAAGAGATAGAGGAGCAGAGTGAGGAAAGAGAGGAAGAAGAGAAAGAGGAAGATAAGAAGAAAGGGAATGGAAGAGATGAAATAGAACAAAAGGAAGAACATAGGTCTATAGTTCAAGGCAAGGGAGGAGAGGAATCACCAAGGGTATCTCCAAAACCCACTGAGAAATAGGCAGCAACTGCTCTTACTTCACTAAGTACACCTATCAAGTCAAAAAGGAAGAGGCATAGACAAACCTCACTGTACTTCACGGCAATAAAGAGAACACGGATTAGGCAAGGAAGACCTCAAACCCCCACCAAAACTCCTATTGTCATTCAAGACTCAACAAACTAGCAAGAAAAGGTAGCTCCTCTAGAGAAAAATCAAGGAGAAGGATCATCAGAATAATCCTTTCCCAAATCTCCCAACACTTATGTGAGGAGGCATGTCACAAGGTCAGCCTCATCAAAGGGAAAAGGTCTCCTTGTTATAGAAATATTTGGGCACTTCAACCCCAATCATATATGTCGATAAACCAAGGGCTCTTTAACCCCTAAAAGTGTTGTTTCATACCCTAATGGACCATGGTAAATTGATTACATCATTTCCCAGAAGTTCCACTTGAAAAAGCACTCAAAACTAGCAAAAAATGGACCATACTGACTCCTCCATTATCAGGGTATGATGCATCTCACCCGCTACACACAGGAGGTGCGATGCATACTGAAAGAGCCTTCTGTGTGGTGCAATGAGTGAGAATAGACAAATGGAAAAGACAGTTTGCTAAGTGGATGCCTAGAGAATCTTCTAGAAACTTCTCATATGACACTTGCGTCTCTGAATTCGCCAAGGGATGAGTAAAAGATCAAATAAATCTCCAAGTGGAACCAAGAACTATCAGCGGAATGACACTAATTAGAAACCCATAGTTGACTCACACCCTTGTGAGACATCTATAAATGGATCCCTCATCTGAGAGATCTAGAGGCTGGAATTTTGTAATTTGTAAGGAAGTGTTGTTGGTTTCTTTGTGAGAATAGACATTGTATTGTTGGGTGATATTGCTTTTCCTGAGGCGAAGAGGGCTTTCATTCTGGGAGGATGATGATGGATCAGACAATTGGGTTGTAATCCTCTCTTCTACTATTAATAAAGTTATTTGAGTTTTCCAACATATAATCGCGTATTTGTGAATCTTGTTATTGTAAATGCAATTGTATGGTTAATGTATAAAATATAAATAAAATATAAACTTAAATTAATATAAATAAAGATTAATTAAATACAATTATACAACTATAAAAATGGAATATAATAAAAATAAATAAAAACATATATATATATACATATAAATAAAAATTTTAAAAAATGATTTCAATATATACAGATGAAATATATAAGCGAATAATATTAATACAACAATAAATAAACTAATATAAGAATAAACAATCATAACTTAAATTAATTAATAAATATAATAACATAAAGACATTAGTAATAAATAAATAGTAAATTAAGATAAAATAAGAAGTCGGCTTACACGCATTGCCCTCCTTCACATTATTTATTTCTCGCTTTTCTCCTCTCTGTATATCAAAATTCCTGATGATGAGTCTTGGTATAGGCTCGAAACGTCGACAAAAGAATGAAGAACACTGTGGATCATCCGAATCTAGTTTCTCAAAAACCACTCCACAGAAACCTACAAACTAAGATTGTTTATGGTATTATAGATCGAGATGCTTTGATGGTGTTTTGTCACTTTGCCTCTGCGGGTATTCTTTAAAGTGGTACAAGTACAATATGAGTGGCAAGTTCTATCAACAGAGAGAGGAAACAAGCAAGGAGCCAAGCGGAAGATCTAGGGTGGTCCCCTTTGCTTCTCTCTTATCTATCATACATAAAGGAAATCACAAGTTGCTTTGATTGTTTATTTCTAAGATAGCTACCCATCTTAGTGGGACTAGTAGATCGTAAAGACACTAGTTTTCCTGGAAACAAAATGGCGACTCCATTAGGGAGCGACTAGTTATTTTGTTTGTTATTGTTGTTTGCTTTATAAACTACAAACGGAACCTGAAGTTAGCCAGCTAGTCTTTGAACTGCTTTTGCTATGCAACTACAAAGTAGATGAATGTTGCTTCATTCAATCTCTGGGTTGGTTTATGAACTGAACATCTGACTTTCAAGCATCCTAAATGTCCTTGTGGTAGCTCAATAACCTCCTAAGATCATACCCTTGTACTTTTATTTTACTATCTATCATAGCTCAGCCTAAATCACTGAACTTAGCTACAAATTTTGAGCAAAAACCAAGCTCAGTTTTGTTCCTTGGCCCATCACACTATTTGTAACTGGCAGCCTATATGCATCGCACCTCCCGTGTGTTGTAGGTGAGATGCATCCCTATTTTCCTTAAGGATAGGTGCGATGACTGAGTGAAACTGTTTCTCTCTATAGAATTTAGTTTTTCCCTCCTCGTTTTCAGCTCTATTTAGTAGTTTTTCTGCATATGATCAGTATTTCATTGTTGAAGCCTTCTTCCTTTACAATATTTAGCCTCCATTGATTAGGATTTGTGAATGTTTTTTTATGTATTTTTCATCATTTACAGTCCTTCTTTGTCAAAAGTAGCTTAATCAAACTATCTTCTTTTAATGCAAAACTGTCGTAACTGCCATTTTAAGTCAAGACGAAGAGTGTCGTAAAGTCTTCCTCCTTTTCATAGTCACTTGTACTTTTGTCATTGTATTTGATTTGAATTGTCAATATTTGAAGTGTCGAAAGTAGTTTTCCATTCGAAATTGAAAGTGTCCTTTTGGCCTTCCTTTCATTTTGAAAAGAAATTGTTGAAATGTCGCTTTGAAGAAAATAGTTTAGATCTATACTTAGTTTTCCTTTTGGGCATTCTCACATTAAGGAAATGAAAAACAAATACATGCATCTACATTTGCATTTAGACTGTGTGCAAAATATGATTTAGGAAAAGTGCATTTAGTGTGCGCCTTTTGCTCTATGTTGAAAGAATCATACTCTTCTTTCCTTAGTAGCTAGGATTTTTATTTCTAAAAGAAAATAAATGACTATTTATCATTTTAGATTACATATTTAGGAATTTTAAATCTACATCATGTGGTGAACCTTGAAAGACAAACTTCTAAAAAATATCAACTCTAAAATAAATCTCAATGAACATAAAAACGCTTTTGAACCTAATGCAACACATCTAGAAATCTAGGCTAGAGACATGTTCCGGCATCGTAAAACCTTGTAACTATCATTTTCATCGAAGTTTGGGTGATTCCTCCTCTTTGATATGACAAGTGCTAGTACGGACTTGTGCTCCCCATACCATCGATTATATATTAGGAGACCACAATAGGATGTTATCCTTTATCTTTAGGAAGCTATGTCTGTCGCCCTATCAATCACAATGCACTGAACACAACATTCAGGAAGATTGACTGTTGTATGTAAAGTCCTTGGTAATTTCTCTTTAATTTACCAACAAGGTGTATATTGCAGTTTTACGATTGGTTTGGTAATCCCTCTGTCTAGATTTCCAAATTAGTCACCTTCTTTCCTTTTTGACTCCTAAAAAGAAAAGGTCCATCTGAGCACTTGTCACTTTAGGCTCATTAAAAATCGAAGGGGACTATAGTCATCTTTAGCTTTTTCTCGACTCTTAAAAATTGAAAAAGCAAAGTTGTGTCAGAGCATCTTTAAAATTTATTTAATTCGGAATAACATTTTTCCCCTTAATTTTGAGTTGATCAAGTAATCCACAATCGTGGAATAAAGTCAATCAAAACCCCATTGTTCGTGGAGGCTAGCGAGTCAACCATCTTTGAATATGGAAACAAAACCATTCCGAGAAAAACGGTCTCCTTTAACTGAGTCGAATTCACCTGATTTATTTGAAACTTGTGTTTCAACATCATTAGAGACTCTAGTTACTCTAATCATTTTTGGTACATCTGCCTTTATAGAAGAAGTTCCACAGTTATAAAAGGACATTAGAACTGATCCTAGTGTAACGGTAGACACTTCTATTCCTAAAAAAACTCCATCTAGGGCTGATCTAGAAAATGAAGTTCATGTACTTGAACATCTGGAAGTTGAGTTCTAGAATTCAGAAAGTGTCATGCCTCCAGTATCTGTCACTGTAGAAGCTATACCTTCTTGAGCTCCAGAAATATTTTATGGACCTGACGATCTATCTCTTCCACCTGGTCTGATTTCCATAGAAGATATTGTATAGGATCCTCCATCCAGTACTCCATTGCATTTTGGAACTAGGATTCACTTATATCCTTCTACTCCTAAAGTTATTTCTTTTAATCATCCTTCATCACAAGTTCTTGTCGAATCGATAGGAAATGTTTTGGATAGGCTAAATATGTCTGAGAAACCATCAACATCTAGGACTGTGTCATCTGATATAGCCACAGTAGAACTTCCCGTTGCCACTCCAATGATGTTTGCTGGTATACCATTTGTCCCAACTAGTTATCAATCACTAGATGGAGTCCACCCAGGGACTGTTTAAATGACATGGTCTATTCCTACTTGTTCATCTGTAATCCTATCTGGCATTTCTTATGTTCAAAATTAGAAAATTGATCCTTCATACCAGTTTCAAGTTGGTCAATCCAGTCTTCAAAGGCCGATCTATCCTTTGAGTACCAGATTGCCACCATATGGGGGGCAGTATGCTTTTTCATTGTTCCCTCCTAGAGAACAACCATATGAGAGTTCACAAAAAAATTCAAGTTAAGCTGGAATTACATCCAGTGGTTGGATACCAATACTACCTCAACAACCAAGAGTTGTATATTCAATGCAACCAACTCAACCTGTGTCGAATATTCCCACTACACCTGCTCTTGTGACTGTGTCGCAAGTACAAGCAATGCTTGTTGTATGCCAACCTCCAGTCTCTCAAGTTGAAATACAATAGCCTCTTGTCTCTACGACTCAATCACAACCTCGGGTTAGTGTTTCGTTACCTGGAACGACTCAGGCTCAAACGGTACTATCACCCCACATCTTGGTCAATCATCTAGTATTGGGCAACAGCAAATGGTACAACAACCATGGCTGGTAGAATATCAACAACCGCAGTTCCAGCAAGCTTACCAAGGACCTAAGCAACAAGGTTTTGTAGGTAGTGGGCAATCACATTTTCAAAATGGTTATCAACAACGATACTATGATGGTTATGCCCATCAACCTTATCAAAGTTGCTAGAATCAGATACATTATGCTGGTATGCAAAGACCTACTGCTCAAGTGATCCCATCTTACCCTGGGTATGCTTCACCAAAACTGAATAAACAGTTGCCTTTTATGGTAACTCTAGAATTACTAGATCTGAACTGGCTGAAAAATGATCCAATTGCTTATGCCCCTTGGTGGTTGGTGATTCCTCATAAACTTCCCTCTGATATTCCTAAAATTCAATGGAAATCCAGGTGAAAATCTGTCGAATCACGTAATGAATTTTCATTTGTGGTGCTCATCTAACGCCCTAAATGATGATTCGATTAGGCTTTGCCTTTTTTAGCGAACGCTAACTGGTCCAGCAGCAAAATGGTATATTGAATTTCCTAGAGCTTCATTTGATAACTTCAGCACCCTTGCCACTACCTTTTAACCCACTTTGAGTTACCCTTAAGGTACGAAATGGGAATAAAACTCCTTACCGATTTTAAACAAACAACAGACACTTACGTATTTGATCATATTCATGAGTGGCGACGTCGTTGTCGAATGGTAAAGACATATGTTCCTGATTAGCTCTTAGCTGAGTGGTTTATTAAGTCATTATTGCCTTCTATTACTGAAGATGTGGCAAAGGGAGGAGTTGTCACGAAGAGCAAGTCATTGCTCGTGCACAATATTTGGACTTGATCCATACTCAGTCTGGCACGCTCTACGACAAACTTCCTGATGCTCCTAGACTATATTTTCCATTCCTCCCCCTCCTAAATCGAACAGGGACTCTCATGTTGGCAATGGCATGATTGGTACCTCAAGTACGCAAACTGCAAAGGCTCCATCTAGTAAAGCCCTTGCAATTTCTAGTCAAAAAGCAAATGACAAACTTCTTGCCTTAGAGGTTAATGCCATGTCATCTGACAAGGGCAAAGAACCAAAGCAACCATGGGGCAAGAAGAAAGGGAAAAATAATAAGAAGAAATAGGAGAATTCTCCTCCTGAAAAATCTTCTGAGAACCCCGTTGGGAAATAGAAACCTCTTTATCCATGTTTAATATGTAACAAAAAACATTTCACAAGAGATTGTCCACATCGAGCTGAGGTTGTGAAATTTTTAAAGACTTCAACAACCTCAGTGGTGTTGATTGATCCATTTCTGAACCTAGAAACTAATATAGTTGTTATTGATCAAGCTTCCCCATCCCAAGTGCTTATGCTATCCATCTCGAAATAGTAAAATGATGTTTTGATATTGACAAGGAATAAAGATTATGGGAATCCATAGTCGTCGAACAAGAAGGATACAGATCAACCCAGTAGTTCGACAACAACTTCGCCAGAAGTTGTTCCACCCATCATTCCTGAATTAACTATAAAAACGCCAAAGGAAGTAGTACATAAATCGACATTTAATCCTCGTGCCTGAGCAGCATAGAATTACAATATAGTGGAGGATCTAGCCCAATCACCATCCGCTATGTCGACACTTGAAGTACTACAAATTTGCCCCTCCCAAAAGCAAGCTTTGTTATCAGCAATAGGTGGTATTGACCTAGCGGATTCCAATCTCGTGGCCTTTAATCATAAAGGATATGAACCTCAGTTACCGGCCCAAATCTCTTTCCTTATATAGGTAAAAGCCCTCAATAAAACTGTTCATCGAACAACAATTGATGAGGGAGCATCTACCTATATTATGTCAATGAGTTGCTAGAAAACTTTAGGTTCACCACCCTTATCACGATCATCAATGACATTAAAAATGTACGATGGAAGAACATACACCCTATATGGGATATTGAGTAACTTGCAAGTTAAACTGGGGGGCAAGATAGTATAAATTGAAGTTGAGGTCATTGACGGAAACCTTGACTAAAATATCTTACTGGGAAGGCCCTGGATTTATGCCATGGTTGTCGTTGTGTCTACATATTTTAGAAACATTTCATTTCCTTTACAAGGTGGAATTACAATCGTTGACCAACTAACCTTTTTCCCCAATAGTTCACAAGCTACTGGAAGCATTCCATTTATCCATGGAAGTTCTAAATCGCTTCAAAATGTTGGAGTAGGTATCCTAAAAGACCCTTCCTTAATGGGTACTTTTTCCCTCCCGCCTCTGAGTAATTTGGCGGAAGTGGCCACAGTGGAAACCTGTCATATGATATCTTCTACATCATCAAAGATTAAGAAGAACTCTGACCATTTTGATACTATGGGTCACCGAGGACGGTTCTTATCTTGTGTTGACCTCGTTACAAAATGAAACAAGGGTTATGAGGATAGCTGTTTTACTGTGTCAACCTCATTAAAAAATAACAACTCCCTTTCCAAATCGAGTCTTTGATTATGATATTGTAAAATCCAAGTCGAGTCTTTCAAAGATCTCAAAGGTAAACCTTCATTCCAGCCACTGCACTGAATGAAATGAAGCTTGGGGGGTATGCACCTCGATTTGCGTCATTATGTTGGGCGCATGCGAACTTATAACAAGCATAGTTTTTCGTTTTAAGCTTGTGTAAATATGAAACCAAAGATGAGAAATGTTTCTGCAAGGTTCAAGCTCGTCAAAAAATGAACCTGCCACTGAACATAGTTTCTTTCGATTCAAGTTCATTAAAAAATGAATCCACCCTTCGTAAATAACCTTTGCGATTTCCATTCTATCTGCCTTTCGAACCTTGGTTTTGTTTTTCCATCACCTCCATTCTTCTAGGTGATCATACGCTTCCACTTGATTGTTTACCATTTTGAGGAATAGCTATGATGAGTGGTCTTGTTAACCAACCTCTTCACACCACCATGTTTTAAGAAGTTCCAAGATTACCCGAAACTAGTTCCAAGATTACTTGGAACTCGTTCGCTACCCTAACCGCCACTTGTTCCTCAAAAAATGAGTCTACTTTAAACTCTTTTCAGACTTGCTAAATATGAAAAGATTATCAAGCAATTGGCCTCTGCAGCTCGCTAAAGTGATTGGAAGTGCTATCCCTCTTGTATTTTAATCTTTTTTGGCCTGAGGGATTATCCCACAAAAATATCGAGTGCTTGTCTTTTTCGACTCTCTAAAATGATCAGAAAAATCATTCCTTTTGTATTATTTTAATCTTTTTCGGACTCAAGGGATTATGATACGAAAAATAACTACAGGAATTTCCTTTTTGTCCATTTTCAAACTTTCTAAACATGACGACGACCAATTTATCCTTGTCGTTAAACTCGTTAAAACAATAGCGAAAAAATTGTCCATCTAGACAAGAACGAGTTTCACTGTCGCTAGGCTCACTAAAACATAGCGACAGGTTTGCCTGAAGGGAAAATTATAGAACAAGCATATGTTATCCTCCTCAAGCTTGACAAAAATAAAGAGGTAGTGGTCAGCAATGACTGGGGAAAAAGGGAAGAAAACTTGAAGAATTTTATTGGTAGCAGGTCACTCTTGAACATGACACTTTCAGTCCATCACCATGATTGAGTCGAGTTGGGTTATTCTGTTCAACGGTTATGGCACCATTGGTCCACCATACCATCCATATGTTCAGGTTAACGCTACCAATCCATCTCAATGTCATTGATATGTTCAAGCGAAGTCGTTCAGAGATTTCACCATCCAGTTAACGCCTCATCCACTCCAATACCTTCAGCCTTCATTTTTCATGACCTCCATTCCTGAACCTTGTATCATCAGATCATTTTCACCTCCAGAAAATCATTTGCTTTATTTCATGTCATAGATGTGGGATACATTAAGGCCCTCCTGTGATGGGTCACTTCTTGTCGACATCAACTCATTATCCAAGAAGTAGACTTAGAAATAACCCTTTCAGTACTTTGAAGCTTGCATGCCTTAATGGCAAGTTTCTCACTTATGGAAACAAGTTTACATCAATGGCCTTCGACCGAAAGATTTTGCGTAGTTTTCAACATCGGATCATATATTCACACCATGTGAATTTTACTGTAGTACCTTGAGGGTCATCATCATTATCGGTTATCCCTCTCTCGTCTGTTAACAGCTTACATTATTGGTTGGTAATCAGGTGATGTCTTTCCATGTTCGACTTCAGAACATCATTTCACATGGATCGACTTGTACATTGGGCGAAGATTGAATGAGTTTGAAGACCTCGTATCTAGTTTCATCCATCTGGGCTACGATATATTGAGGAATATAAAGACATCAAATGTACGCAAAAGCTACACAGATGATCATTCGAGCTAAGGGATGATGACTCTACATATAAAGAATCACCAGTGTGCAACAACAAATGATTATCTGTCCTATGTACATGAAAATGAATTTATAAAGTTGAGCATGGGAATGCCCGCCCCAACTAGATCATGAAAATATTATGATGATGATGTATTGTATTATATCTTATACAGGTCACCTTCTAGTTCAAATACCTCGGATCCTCATGAAAGAGCATTTCACCTGACATCAAAAGATTTACAACCTCATGCTTTATGGGGAAACTGTTATAGAAATATTTGGGCACTTCAACCGCAATCATATATGTTAATAAACCAAGGGCTCTTTAACCCCTAAAAGTTTCGCTTCATACCCTAATGGACAATGGTCAACTGATTACATCATTTCCCAAAAGTTCCACCTGAAAAACCACTCAGAACTAGCCAAAAATGGACCATACTAACTGCTCCATTGTTAGGGTGTGATGCATCTCTCCTGCTACACACGAAAGGTGCGGTACATACTAAAAGAGACTTCTGTGGGGCGATGAGCAAGAATAGACAAATGGTAGAGACAGTTTGCTAAGTGGATGCCCAGAGAATCTTCTAGAAACTTTTCATATGACAATTGCCTCTCTGAATTCACCCAGGGATGAGTAAGAGATCAAAGAAATCTCCAAGTGGAACCAAGAACAATCAGTGTAATGACACTAATTAGAAACTCAAAGCTGACTCACACCCTTGCAAGACATCTATAAATGGATCCCTCATCTGAGAGATCTAGAGGCTGGAATTTTGTAATTTGTAAGGAAGTGATGTTGGTTTCTTTGTGAGAAGAGACATTGTATTGTTGGGTGATCTTGCTTTTCATGAGGTGAAGAGGGCTTTGATGCTAGGAGGATGATGCTGGATCAGACAACTGGGTTGTAATCCTCTCTTCTACTATTAATAAAGTTATTTGAGTTTTCCTCCATATAATTGTGTATTTGTGAATCTTGTTATTTGTAAATGAAATTGTATGGTCAATGTATTTCTGATTCTACATTGTTTATGGTATTATAGATTGAGATGATTTGATGGTGTTTTGTCACTTTGTCCCTAAAGTGGGACAAGTAGGATAGGAGTGGCAAGTTCTATCAAGGGAGAGAGGAACCAGGCAAGGAGCCAAGTGGAAGATCTAGGTTGGTCCCCTTTGCTTCTCTCTTATCTATCATACATAAAGGAAATCACAAGTTGCTTTGGTTGTTTGTTTCTAAGATAGATACCCGTCTTAGTGGGACTAGCTGATAAAAAAGACACTAGTTTTCCTAGAAACACTCCTACAAGATATAAATATAGACCTACAAGAAGCAAAGGCTATCCTATAGGAAACTCTATTAAACCTACACGAAACTCAAAAAATGGACCAAGAAGGTATCACTCATCAAGAAACAAGGAAGGAAGACCCAAAACTGAGAGAAACTAGTTTGTATCCCAACCTCAACTCGTACTACAGGCTCATAGAACGAGGTAGGGTAATCCCATAGAATTTTTCCATCCCCTTATTCTTTGAACTTGTGAAAGAGAGGGCAAGGACACACAGGTGGATGCGAATTTCCAAATCAAAAGGAGTGGAGGATGTAGGCCACATGGAGAGGAAATTGAAAGAGATGGGAAGATAACTAAGCAACATAAGAGATAGAGAGGCAAAGATGAAATCTCAGTTAGAAGCAGAGAATGCATGGCTAAGGTGACAACTACAAGAAAGGGAAAGCTAGTTGGAAACTATGGCTAGTTTATCCTTGGAGGCAATCCCGTGCAAGATGCCAGCAAAGTCTTATGCTTGTATCTCAAGGAACAATAGCTACAATTACAAATAAAGAATTTAGCATAGAGAGGAATTATTCCCTTCCAAGGCTATAAAATATTCATTCATCTCTATGATCAAATCACCTAGGAAGATAGAGAAAAAATGTTTGAGTTTTACCTACAGAACTTGGCCTTGAAAGATTTGAATGTGTGGGACCCAAACTCAAAACTAGGAGACTTTCAATTGAAGGCCTTAGCATCATGGTTGAATCATGAGGAGGCAATAGCTACAGAGATGAAAAATGTAATGGCAAGAGAAGGGACATCGCCCCTTATGATTAGAGCTTAACAATCGTATCCAATGGTTGTCATCAACATCCACAACCTCATTGCAAATGATCCTAAGCTTGCACCTAGGTACCTTCTGCACAAGAACAAGTATTCGCACACTTTGAAGACATGTTCAAATTTCTAGGAGATGGCAGCATGCAATATTTCAAAATGAAGTGGAACATCTTGCCTTATAGCCTAAAAATTAGAGAATTCCATTCTCCTCATAGAATGAGAGAGGCACTAAATAGAACACCCATGTATAAGCAGGTTCTACAAAGACTCAAAGTCAATTGGATTGGCTTGCGACTCAGTCCACCACTACTGTTAGGAATGTTAGAAGGAAGGAAAGAAGAAGAAGGAAGAAAGTAGTGGGAAGAGATAGAGAGGAAGGTAGGATTTTATTGATAGCAAGAGGAAATTACAACAGAAGTGTGGGATGGCAGGGAGGCCACTAGAGAACTTAAGGACATGGATATAGATTAAGTTTCTCAGAGGATGATCAAAATTTTTAGTATGGTGGTGATGATAAGCCTCATCGTTGGGTAACTATATGGACCTTAATACAGCCCCAAGCTTACTAAAATCAACTCTTCTCATAATTCCTTACATGTTTTAATTGTAATTTTGTTAATGAGATGAGTAAAAGTAAGATGTTATGTCTAGTGGTCTAATGCACATTGATTATAGGTCTTTAGGAGAAAATCGTGGAAATTTTGGCTAATTAAGGTGCAGGAACTTGAATGAGACAAGAAGGAGAGATTATAGGAGATGGATCTTCCTCATTAAATCCCCACTCATTTGAATATCCCTCAATCAAATCACACTAGCTCGGAGTTGCAAACAGTTGAGTCATGGAGATCATTAGCAGTTGAGCCAATGATAGTTAAGAATGATTTCATCTTGAATTTAAGAGCCAAGCCTCCCTAGATTTAAGGAAGTTGTTGGAGACTTCAGTTGTATAAATAAGGAGGTCGAGAGCGTCATTAGGATTCATATTTTCTATGTTAGAGCACTAAGTATTTTCGAGTTAAAGGATTGTAGAAAAACATTGTTACATAATTTTTTTGATATGATAATGAGAATGACCGTTTCCTTCATCCAGCATCGAGTTGACTCAGAGGGCTAAAGCTCTAGGGTTAGGGCCCAACCCCTGATCCAAGATGATATTTTCAGATTAGTTGCATAGGTTCAATTTCGTCGTCAGGATTCAGTGTCCAGTGTCTTCAGTTTCAACAATGATGTTTATGGTTCAGTTTGTCTGGTGTTGGTTTCAGTTCTCTAGTCATGTCAATAGTTGATATGGTTTTGTACCTTGTTGTCGATAAGTGGTTATCATGAGTTCCACCAGGATTTGGTTGTCATCAATTCCGCCATTATGGTTGTCGACTTGGGTTGGTCATCCTCTTTGTAGAGTTTGGCTGTCGATAAGGGTTCATCGTCATGTCGGTTTGAATGTCACTTTGTGACAATTAGTTGTAAATGGGTTTTTTGATGTAAAGGCTAAAACTTTATGACTAAAACCTAGCCCTAAAAAGATATGTGGAAAAATATGTAATTCAAGACCTAACACCTAAAACCCCTAAACCCGTGTATTAACAATGCAGTTAAAAAACCATAACCATAAAGTCCCAACCCTCTCAGACTATTACAAACAAACCATATTAAAACAAAACATTAAAAAACCATATAAAAACATTGTTGAGCCATTTTCATTGCAAACCTATGTAATAAACCACAAACATTGAAAAATAAAAATATATCAGTCATAACTACCAAGCTTGGAGACCACAACAAGACGGTAGGACATATGAACAAACTGATGAAAAATTTCTAACCATGATGGGAAGTCTCTAACCACAGTGGATATCCATGTCACCACATCAGAGAAGGCCCCTAACCATAACTGCCTCAAGACAAGACATGTGAACAACATCTCATCACGTAGTCAAGGTTTGTGTCCACAGTTTGGTGGACAGTTACGGTGAAGCGAGTAGCAGTGCTATGTGAATGTCGGGTTAGCTGCAACCACTAACTATCACAACTAATAGTTTTGAGTTAAATAAGGTTGAAATGTGGGTTTTGTATTGAATACTGTTATTTGATTAAACCTAAGACCTAATAACATTAACTCTTTAACCAAAAACCCTAAATTTAACGCTAAGGAGAAGCTAGTTCATTCCTAAACTTGTCATGAAGGAGTATTATGGGAAAATATAGTGTTTCTTCAAATGACTAACCCCTAGACCTAGTAGCTAGTCTAGAACAACAACTAAAGTAATTACATTGCTTTTCTATAGCTAACATATAAAAGAAATAGGAAAAAAAGAACCAACCTGTATCTCTTGCTCGATCCTTCTTCTCTTTGAACGATTTTACCACTCCCTTCCATATTGAACTCACTTAGAAGGTACCTACACACAAGCCGAGATGTAAAACCATCAAATCATACATACCGATCTGTAAACTAAACATATTATAGAATCGAAAGTACAATATACATCATATAAACACATGAATGGGAAAAAGCATAAAACTCTTTATTAATAAAGGAAATATTATAACCCTTGAAGCCATGTTCGATTGAGTGTCTTCCTTCTAGTTTCAAACCCTTCTCTCCTCATGAAGCAACAATTTGACATGATAACATTACTCTCTTGAAAGTTTCACTCAAACAACATTTCCTTAACTCAAGAAGTTCCAACCTCCCCAACCCTTGAAATGGTTGGTCCATTTATAGTTGAATGGAGAGGTTAAGCCATTAATGGACCTCATGAATGCTTTCCCAAAATTGGGAAGTGGTTCCATGGAGGAAGGGATAATGGATTAAGGTTCATTCATCCTCTTCCTCATCCAAATGCAACTCCATGAGTCTGGAAACTTCCAGAAGCATCCATTGGATGAAGAATCCAATGGGTTCATTTAAAAAATTCAATGAATCTCGCTCAACGCAGGTGAAGAAAAGGCTAGGTGCGATGCATAGCAGCCAGACAGTGTAGTTCCTGTAATTCATTGCAGCCTACTACAGGACCATGTGTGGTGATCTCTCTAGGGGCACTTTTTGGATGAATGGTGTCATGAAACTCTTGGGAGGCAAGCATGATGTAGGTTAACTTCACTCGGGAATGAAAACAGCTGAATTAGGGGTTGATGAACCGTATTAATATCGATCTGGAAGTCAAGGTTGATGTGCCCAAATTTTCCTGTCACAGTTGCCCCCTAAAGCATGAAGTCGAAAATAAACATGTCAAGTGAGATGCTTTACCACTTGGAGAGAAGGTTTCGAAATGGAAGGAGACCTACATCAGTTACAATACATATATCATGATACTTTTATTGTTTCTCATAATTTAGCTAAGGGAAGGCATACCCATGCTCAGCTTTATAAACTTCCATTACATGTACAATATATTCATCTACATATGTAGACCCATGAATGGATGACCATGAATTTAAGGCCATTATACATTTGATATAGTACTCCAAAAAAATATATTGCAACCCGAATGGATGAAACTAGATCCGAGGTCTTCAATCTCATCCAATCTTTCACTTAAGTACGAGTCTAACCATGTGAATAGATGATATGAAGTTGAACATGGAGAGAGATCCTCTGATTACCAGCTGATGATGTAAGTTGTTAATAGACGTGAGAGGAATCATTGATAATGATAATGACCCTCAATGTACTACAGTACATTTCGCATGGTGTGAATAAATGATTTGATGTCAAACACCATACCAAGTCTCCTGATCAAATGCCAGTGATGTCAACCTATCACCGGAAGCGAGAAACCTACCATTGATGTATGCAAGCCTTAAGGTACTGAAGGTGTGTTTCTAAGTCAACTTCTTGGATGATGTGCTGATGTCAAAAAGGAGCAACTCATCACAAGAGGGTCTTGATGTATCCCACATCAATGACACGAAACGAGGTAAATGATTTTGGACATGAAACATTAACTGATGACACAAGGTTCATAAATGGTGGGCATGAAAATGAAGGTTTATTTTATTGTAAACAATGAAGTTCTGAACTTAATGACTTCTCTTGAACATATCAGCGACACTGAAGTGAATTGGTAGCATTGACCCAAAACAAACTGATAGACGATATGATAGACCAACAATGTGATAACCATCAAGCTGCATGACCGAACCCACATAGTCACAGTGATGAGGTGAAAGTGTCATGTTCAAGAGCGGCCTACTACCGTAAAGAGTTCCCAGCTTTTTACCATTTTCCCCAGTCACTTATGACTAGTACCTCTTTATTTTTAATCAAGCTTGAGGAGGATAACATATGCTTGTTGTATAATTTCACCCTTCAAGTGAATCCATTGCTATTTGATGTTTTAACGAGTTTAGTGAAGGTGAAACTCGTTCTTGTCTAGATGGACAAGTTTGTTGCTATTTAATGTTTTTAAATGAGTTTAACGACAAATATAACTCGGTCCTTTCAATATTTAGAGAGTCTGAAAATGTACTAAAAGAAAACTCCACAAGTTATTTTTTGTACATTTGTCTCTCAAGCCCAAAAAAGCATAAAAAAATACAAGAGAGAACCTATCCATCATGTTTGACCGACGAATACCTTTTTCGTAGTTAATCTATCTCAACTTGAAAAATGATTAAAACTATACTGAGTATATATCGATTCTAATCTGTTAACAAGCTAGAAACAACAAGTGCTCGACAATCTTTTCATGTTTAGAGAGCCTGAAAAGATCTTAAAGAGGACTCCAAGGGGGTTCCTTTTCCGATTTTGAAAAAGCTTGAAAAAGAGATAAAATTTTGCTTTGTGGTAAAAGATGTTCAATTTACACGTAAGAACATCATAACTGATTGCCAGTTGTTAATCCTGCTCAATATTCCAGCAAAATATTAAACAATACATGTTCATGCATTAAATAAATAAAAAACCAATGTTTACTCAATTAATGTGCAAGAAATAAACATAAAAACTAGTTCTTACCATTCATTTTCACCATCTCGTTTCTACCCTCTAATTTCTAGAGTAGTTTTTTATGAAGTTCACCACTTCCTTGCGGAGGATTGAAGGGATCATTCCTTGTGCTATTTCAATGAGGTAGGAACTAACTCGGTTCTCTTTCATTTCATTTATCTCCTATTTTAGTCAAGAACATTTTAGGGTTTTGAGTCCCTAGGTTTTTTTTTTCCAATTCATGAATTTAAAATGGTACTCATATGGAGAGAACGAGAGCATGAGGAACAAGATGTCATAGCCTTGAGTAATCAAAGAACAGTCGAGGCCCTAAGAAATTTTGGATTACTCAAGTATTTTAAGCTATCCAACTTGCGGCAGTAGATCGATCTTCTACGGTTTCTTATTCAATCATGGGATCTGACTTATGAGAATTTTCACATTTGGGACAAAGAAATTGTTGGAAATAATACTAGGAGGGGGGTGAATTAGTATTATCAAATCAAATAGTTTATCATTTTCATACTTAGATATATATACACACTACTTCAGTTAAGGAAACCCGTGTATACATGAAATTGTGTCTAATGCAACTAGCGTATATCCAGTAAACTTATGATTTAGTTAATCCATTAAATGTTGACCTTTAATTAGTGCATAAAAAATTCATTAACCATATGAATAGTAAATAGAACAGATCATCACACACAAGAAGCACACATGAACACCATGATGTAAGGTGGAAACCCAATGTGGGTGAAAGCCACCTGCTGCAATTCATCTCTATCTTCTTTTAATAAGAAACTTATTTTTACAATATTGTTGTACTAGTGCAGTCTTATACCAGTACGCAGGCTTCTACCTGATAAAGGCTACAACGTTCTCTCGTTCTCTAGCTTCTCCTGGAGGGAGCTACAACCTCCTTAGCTCAGTACTAGATGATGTACTAGTACGTAGGTGCTGACCTATAGAAGGCTATAACCTTCTCTTTTCTTACAGGGACCACGTTTCATAAATTTTCATACTGGATACTCCGGATGCAAAACACCATAATCTGAAGGCCACGTTTCATCCAATTTTCATACTGGACCCATTAACAACATTTAAGCTCAAAATCAATTACCACTGTGATACAACACATCATCAATCTCTGAATCACCCAACACTAAATCATTGAAACCCTGTCAACAGAAACACAGTCACTAGAACAGAGCAGATCACAGAACTCTACAATAATATTTGGAGCCGGTTGCATAATCAAAAATCATGCATCGGAGTGTATACACTACTTGGGAAGAACCGAACCCACGTGTATATGAAACTTCACCAAAGTGAACAAACATATATGTCATCAAATACTTACTGATAACTTCGTTGTACTCCCGACTTCAAACATACCTATATCATTACATACAAAATGATAGTACATGTGTTAGCAACCAGATCTATAAAGATAAGTCATTATGATCCTGATCCATTATTAGATCTCATCCATCAACAATAAAGCTCAACACAATCAACCAATCTGAATATGCAGAATACAGACACTAGTAAACAGTCACCAGAACTCAAAACTTTGCATCAACTACCAGACCCACTTGTAACTTCAAATATCATGGTTCATATGGTATACGCTACTTAGATGTATCTAACCTACGTGTATAAACACTTTTATCAAGGTCAATGAGCGTATAAATCTGTAAATATTCATTCACAATTTGCAGCTATTCCAAACTTTGAGTTAGATCATAATATTTACAAAACATTACATGCGTCGATATACAGATCTAGAATAAGCATGATCAAACCATATAGAGATGATTCATTCCAAGCTATAAGATCTCGATCCATCATTAGATCATGTCCTCCATCAACCGCTAAGATTCCTCCTTGGCCTAGATCAAGTAAAGCATCATAAACCCATAACCTGCATACTGGATCTCACACTACATCAGATATTTGAGACTTTCTTAATACCTTTGCCTAATGACCTTCTCCTCCTTCTATATTCTTAGGCCTTACTGAATACCATGGTCAAAAACCACTTAGAACCAATACCTTGGTCTAAATACCTGGGGTCAATACCTCAGACCAAATACCATGGACCAAAAGCTTAGTTTCTGACATGTATGCACTTTTCCTTGCATGAAAGTGCATGTATACACATACACATCTTCTGCTCAATGAACCCACATATATACGTAGCTTGGTCAAGGTAAACCTATGTATAACTATTTTTATATCATTCTGTGAGCCTGAACTATGATTCAATATTGTTAACTTGCAGTACTTTGATCTTCATCATCAAGGATAGCACCTGTATCATAATGTTAACTTGCTGCAATGTGAACTGTCATTTCCTTTGAACTACCCTGCATCACATCTGTTAACACAACTACCATGTATTAATTTCACATATGATATCTCTTGTGAAGATTCATCTAGTTACCATGTATAGGTGAGTTGTTCTACTACAAGAAGGTTTCTATCAAGTACAACACATTCTTCATAATGCCAACAATCGCCCCCTTTGGACATGATGGCAACAACAACACCAAGTCACTCTGCCCCTTTGACATCAAGGGCAAAGGGTGAACCAAGATCTTCTCTCCCTTGATATACATTTTGTTGTCCATACTCCCCTTAAGTAAATGTTGAAATCTCTGATTGAGCTTCCCCTTTGTACATGCCAAGATGTACCAATCGGTCCATGCTCCCCTTGAGCACATATTGAGTCTGCAAGAATATTTTCAAGAGAATAACATGGCTCTACAACTCAACCAAGTGAGTATGACCTTCCTATCACCAATGACTCATACATACATCAATTTCCCAATCAAGTGGGGATATACCAAAAGCTTATACATGATAAAACAAGAACATTACATCATCCATCCTAGGCATAGTAGGGGTAGAAATTACATCATATGACCAAAAGGGATTCAACACATGACTACAAGAGATAGAGACAAACTATTACATCATGGGTCTTGATATGACCTTTACATTGAATGATATACATGATATTTATAACAGAGACCAAATACCTAAACAAGACCATGATAATCATCATCAACTATCATACACAATGTATGATCTTCTCCATAAGCATCTGTCAACAACATCTAGACCAACAACCTATATATGTCCATTAGTGTAGATAACATCAACCTATGACGAGGTGTGTTTGCATCAATTCATCCTCTTTTTCTTGAGCATTGTCATAACCTTCCATGAATCAATTCTACATATGTCATACAAAATCATTGACATTATATCATATGTGAAAAACATCATAGTCAT
This sequence comes from Pinus taeda, assembly GCA_000404065.3. Taxonomy (NCBI): domain Eukaryota; kingdom Viridiplantae; phylum Streptophyta; class Pinopsida; order Pinales; family Pinaceae; genus Pinus; species Pinus taeda. Next base: position 151,755 of record APFE030168853.1, read on the forward strand.
CACATCATCATCAAGATATGCATGATCTTTTATACCACCCAAGCATCATTACTCGGGAGCATCCTACATTTGATAAGCATCAATCAACATATGTGAGTATCAACTTATCATTATATAGGTAAGAACTCATCATCATCATGTCTTCAAATAGTTATGTCTTCATGTGATCTGCAATAACTCCATTATCTTGGCCAACCAACAATTAAACTTCATGTATCTAGCATACTGTATATATCACTATGTATCTAGCAAACCTTGAGCTTAAGATCTTTTGTCAAGGCTTCTTGATATCATCAACAACAATCCTCAATAATAGGAATCCTACATCATAACGGTATTATATGATCTTTATGCATATGATGACAACAGCATATGAGTGACTCATCATCAAGTAATGAATTTGTGTATTCAATATTTTTACTTCTCCTTATCCTTATGAAGATTACCATGTAAGCAACATATATGCATTATCATAGAATCAACCAAAAATCTGATCTAAACACCAGCTATGTAACCCCAAGAATCATATGAGATTTTGTCCTGGACAAGTCATAACCATATCATAGCAAGATGTATCATTTAGCCATATAAGCATCATCACCAAGGACTTCTAACCATAATGCCAACAATGCATTATTCAAATCATAAGCTCCCCTGAACCTGTGCCATCTATTTACTGTCAGATCTAATCATGCATATATCAGCAAGAAGTATCAAGGCATCGTCATCATCAAGTTAGGATCAAAAACACTTCTAAACATCTTATGAGTATCAAGACATTTCCACACATCATCAGCAGATTGTAACCATTATCAAACAGAGCAAATAATGGACTAAATCATATCAGCTTCCTGACCCTGTCCCACTGCTTTTCCTCAAACTAACATATACATGACTGTGCAGTGACTAACTCGTGTATATACGCGAATTCTCTTCATGAAACTTGCGTATGAGATTTAGAACACTGAAGTTTCACACTTTCATCTCTCTCTAAGTCTGTTATGTCTATACATTGTGCTATGCCACATCTTTCTGAGTATACTTCCTTCTTCTTCCATATCTTCAAGTGTGATGATGTTTTCTCATTTTTGTATGGTGCCCATACTTTGTTCCTGCATTCCTTTGTTATATGTCCAAGCTTGTTACATGCATAACATCTCATATGTTTCATATTCCTTCTATAGCAGTCAATGGCTTTTTCACCAAACATATTGCAAGAAAAAAAATATCCCTTAAATTACTTGGAACGTGATGATCCTTTTGTGTGATAGTCTTGAACCATTCTTCTTCTGCATCTAGCTACAACATGTCCAAAATTATGACATACATGACATTCAACATTATTCAATTAAGGAAATGACTGACTATCACTCCCATAGTTAGGAGTAAAATATTTTCTTCGAAGAATTTCTTTCCTTGGTTTTTGATTGGATTGACCTCTCATCTCCTTGTTGAGCATTTCAGATTTTGCATTAGAGTCCCTTGTCTTACTTTGTGAACTAGATTCACGTTCAACAGATTCATGAAAACCAAGACCACTTTTGATAGCAGGAGACCTTTGACTACTAAGAATATCATCCAAGATCTTAGTACTATCATTAAATCGTAAGAGCTTATCCTTTTCTTCTAATTTATCATTTAGAATATTTACCTCAAACTAATGTTTCTTTTCCTTTTCAAGATACTGCTTCTTCATGATTCCTTCAACTTTTCTTCCTTCTTCCAACTGATATCTTAATTCAAGAACTTCGTTTTCTTGTTTTTCAAGAGCTTGGAGTTGTCCTTTATTCTGCTTATTTGATTCTTCTAGATCTTCTTTTAGCGAGAGGATCTTAGCTTCAAGACTTTCATAGTAACTGGATATTTATCTAAGTTTCTTGATTGTTGTTCTCCTTTCATTTACTTCATTTCTGAATGATGTCACTTCCTCTTGTAACTTTTGACATTGATCTTCCTTATCCTCAAATAGCTTCCTTTGTTTCCTTCCTCTAGTTGAGATTTTAGTTTGGTAGCTTCTTCTTTGGAGGCACATTCCCTTTTCTCCAATAGATCTTGTTGATCTTTAATTTTGTCTGTAAGCCTTTTAAATTCTACCTCTATTTGATATCTTTCTTTCTCACCCATAAGAGCAAACTCAGTTGTTTCGCTATCACTTTCATCATCTTCAAATAGATGGAGGAATGTATCACCATAGGATAATAAATTCATACTTGATAGTTCTTTTGCTTGTTCATCTTCATTCTGAGGTGATTCAGAATCTGAACTTTTTCTTCCACATATTCCCCAATCGATTCTCCAACTGTCATAGTTCTTCTGAGATGTCTTCTTCTTTTGAGGCACTTTCTTCTTTAGCTTCTTTCCCATTGTTCTATGATCTCCTTCAAGCGATCAAGCTTCTACAGAAGGACCTGCTCTGATTCCAATTGTTGGAAATAATACTGAGAGGGGAGGGGGGGAATCAATATTATCAAATAAAACACTTTTTCATTTTCATACTTAAATATATATAAATGCTACTTCAGTTAAGGAAACCTGTGTATACATGCAACTGTGTCTAATGCAACTAGCGTATATCTAGTAAACTTATGATTCAGTTAATCCATCAAATGTTGATCTTTAATTAGTGCATCAGAACTTCATTAACCATATGAACAATAAACAGAACAGATCATCACACACAAGAAGCACACATGAACACCATGATGTAAGGTGGAAACCCAATGTGGGTGAAAGTCACCTACTGCAATTCGTCTCTATCTTCTTTTATTAAGAAACTTCTTTTTACAATATTTCTGTACTGGTGCAGTCTTATACCAGTACATAGGATTCTAACTACTGAAGGATACAACCTTCTCTCCTTCTCCAACTTCTCCTGGAAGGGATCCACAACCCCCTTAGCTATTGTAGCAGTTGATGTACTACTAAGTAGGTGCTGACCTACAGAAGGCTACAACCTTCTCTTTCCTTCCAGGGACCACGTTTCATCAATATTCATACTGTATACTCTTGAAGCACAACACCATAATATGAAGGCCAAGTTTCATCAAATTTTCATACTGGACCAATCAACAACATTGAAGCTCAAAATCAATTACCACTGCGATACAACCAATCATAATTCTTTGAATCACCCAACACTGAATCACTGAAACACTGTCAACAAAAACATAGTCACCAAAACACAGAGCAGATCACAGAACTCTGCAATAATATTTAGAGCTAGTTGTATCATCAAAAATCATGCATTAGAGTGTATACGATACTTGGAAAGAGCCGAACCAGTGTGTATACGCAACTTCACCAAAGTGAACCATCGTATATGTCATCAAATACTTTCTTATAACTTCACTGCACTTCTCGACTTCAAACATACCCAGATCATTACATACAAATGGATAGTATGTGTATTAGCAACCAGATCTATAAAGATAAGTCATTATGATCTTGATCCATTATTAGATCTCATCCATCAACACCGAAGCTCAACACAATCAACCAATATGAATATGCAGAATACAGACACTAGTAAACAGTCACCAAAACTCAGAACTTTGCATCAACTACCAGACCCACCTGTAACTTCAAATATCATGGTTCATATGGTATACACTACTTAGATGTATCTAACCTACGTGTATACGTAGTTTTCTCAAGGTAAACGAGCGTATACATCTGTAAATATTCATTCACAATTTGCAGCTATTCTAGACTTTGAGTTAGATCATAATATTTACAGAACATTACATGTGTCAGTATATAGATCTAGAATAAGCATGATAAAACCATATAGGGATGATTCATTCCAAGGCATAAGATCCTGATCCATCATTAGATCTTGTCCTCCATCAGCCGCTAAGATTTCTCCTTGGCTCAGGTCAAGTAAAGCATCATAAACCCATAACCTGCATACTGGATCTCACACTACATAAGATATTCAAGACTTTCTTAGTGCCTTTGCCTAATGATCTTCTCCTCCTTTTATAGTCTCAGGCCTTACTCAATACCATGGTCCAAAAGCACTTAGAACCAATACCTAGGTCTAAATACATGGGGTCAATACCTTGGACCAAAAACCATGGACCAATACAAAAATACCCTGGTCCAAATACCATGGACCAAAAGCTTAGTTTCTGACATGTATGCACTTTTCCTTGCATGAAGGTGCGTGTATATGCATACGCATATTTTTCTCAACAAAACCACGTATATATGCAACTTGGTCAAGGTAAACTTGTGTATAACTCTTTTTTTATCATTCTATGAGCCTGAGATGTGATTCAATAATGTTAACCTGTAGTACTTTGATCTTCATCATCAAGGATAGCACCTGTATCATAATGTTAACTTGCTGCACTGTGAACTATCATTTCATTTGAACTACCTTGCATCACATCTGTTAACACAACTATCATGTATCAATGTCACATCCGATATCTCTTGTGAAGATTCGTCTAGTTACGATGTATAGGTGAGTTATTCTACTACAAGAGTGTTGCCATCAAGTACAACACATTCATCATAATGCCAATAGAAATCCCTTTTACCATCGATGATATATACTTCCTAATTGGATTGTCAAGGCGAGATGCCCCGATTTCGATGACAGGTCTTGCCCACGGAGGTAGACCAGTGAAATATTGTGTGCGACAGTTCTGTAGGAAAGGTGCCTAGCCTAGAAGAGATGGAAAGAAACGTATCAAAGACGTTAGTGATTTATCGCTAAGGATGATCCTTTTTACCATTGCTAGATTGGCTGGCAGTTCTGTGCTTCATTTGGCCACCAAATCATACATGCAATATGCCTTAGAATGTTTAGAGCCAAAAGTATTCAACTGGTGCAGGGTTGTCCTATCATCTATGAAAGAACAACTGACCAAGGTGAAAAAAGGAAATCTCAAAAATTTCAGCTATGGATAAATCATGATTTCATTTGCCTTAGAGAGAATACCTCTCTTGCAACCACAACTCATTTCACTGGGTGTATCTGGACCAAGAGACCCATGGATGCGGAGGTGGAAAGATCTAATTGCTAGGCATGCTGCCCATTCTACGATCATTTTTACCTCTACATTCTTTGAATGGTTCAATCAACAGGAGATGAATTTCGTAGAATATCCATATTCAGGGATGGATTTCTGTGGCAATCCAGATTTACCACTACCAGCTGGAGCAATGTGGGGTGCTATTGGTAAACTGTTTGACCAAGTGTTTTTTAATTTTTTAAAGGTTTTGCATTTTTTGTGTTTATGATTAACTCCAAGACTAAACAAAATCAATTTTTGATGTACACTGATATCAGACCTATTCGCCCAGTGGGAGACTCATGAGATGTAGCCGGACCAGCACGGAGATCTGTCGGGAGAGCGATTCTCTGAGACTTGGATTTGGTCAAGACTCTGGCTAAATTGCAAAATCACATAGAGGGTTTAACCCTAGGTATTCCAGATATCTAGATCGAGGAGCTACCTACGCAATTATAATGCCACACTATCAGTGTGCTAGGTTGTTGGATGAGACTCTTGCACATGATAACACAGACAATGACCTACTATCATGAGCACCACTAGTTTACTAAGATATTTTTTGCATGAATTTTAGTTTTTAGGTCAGGTGACCAATTTTTGTCTTGGACACAAACTGTTTGTAAAAACTTATTTCAATTTTCTTTCAGGGTTTTATTATGGTTGAGTGATGCAATCCTATTTAACTGATGATGCTAATTGAAAATATTTACTTTACATATGTTGCAAATGCCTATTTAACACATAATTTGCTAAAGAGTTGGTTAATGTGTTTAGACTTCTAGAAATATGTTGATGTTGAATAAACTCGAAATACCTTTCCAAAATACGAACTCTAAGGAACATACGATGAATTGCTAGGTTTCAAATAGTATAAATGCCAGTAACTTATAGCGCAACCAACTTTGAGTCTAGCCTAATGATAATTTGACGAATGCCAAGTGAAATGGCATCAAAGATAAGTTCAATCAATGCGCTATACTCGATGATATTGTTTGTTGACCGACCAATAAAAATCCCTTTAAAACTCGATAGCTCACTGCTCAGAGTGAAAATGGCCCATGCTACAGAAGATAAGTTCTATGTGCTACGATTAGAACCATCGGCATAACCAACACATGGTTCTGAAAAGTTTGACATCTACAATAAATACAAAGTGGATTACTTAACAAAATAAAAACCCTTAAATAGACACACTCACACATGCAATCCAAGCATATTTACATGAGTTTTACCATACTTAATTAAGGATAGTAACATTTTAAATACAACCCATTTCTACGCTTAGACAATGGAACTTCGTCATAATCTAGTAACTCATAGGTACCTTTCATCAAAACGTGCTTAACAATATAAGGGCCCATACAAAGTGGTTCAAATCTTCCTTCACCAATTTTATCTGACTCTTGATCATAAAGCAAGACTAGGTCACCTTTTAAGAAGACTCAAGGCTTGACATTTTTATCAAATTGCGCCTTTACCCGTTTCTTATGTGCTTCATTAGCCAATGTGGCATAAAAATTGGTTTCATTGAGATGGATTAATTCCAAGAAACGTGCTTCTTCCTCAAAAGTGTCAGGTAGTACGTCAATTGCGAGTTTGAGTGACGAAATTTCACATTGAATTGGCAAGGCAGCTTCCAAACCATACACCAGCTAAAAGGGTGTGAATCTAGTAGCATTTCTCACCGAGGTTCGATATGCCCATAAGGCCAAGTACAGGATTAAATGCCAACTTCTTTTGTGAACTCCAATCATTCGTTGTAAGGCCAAGTACAGGATTAAATGCCAACTTCTTTTGTGAACTCCAATCATTCGTTGTACCATGTGCTTAAGGACCTTGTTGATAGCCTCAACTTGACCATTAGCTTGTAGATAATATGGAGTAAAACTATCATGTGAAAATCCTAATTTGGAAACTAACTCAACCATCATGTGATTGCAAAAATGAAACCCATGATCTGTAACTATAGCCTATGGTACACCAAACCTGGCAACCATGTGGTTGAAGAAAAACAATGCAACAGTTTTGCCACACTTGTTTAATGTAGGTACCACCTCAGCCCATTTGGTAAAATAGTCAATGAAAACTATAATATACCCATTCCCTCTGGTTTAGGTGGGGTTACATGTCATAAAATCAGTGCCCCATTTAGCAAATGGTCCAATAGCAACTACTGGATGCAAAAGTACACGTGGTAATCTAGTTTTCCGATCAAATATTTGACATGCATTACAACTTATGACGATAATTATGCAATCTTTGAATATTGTTGGCTAAAAGTATTCAGTATAGAGAATTCCCTGTGTTTTTGCATATCTGGAGATATTTCCACCACAAGCACTTGAATGACAATCATTCAAAGCTTTCTCGACCTCCTCATGATTGAGGCACCTACGTAAAATCGTATCAATACCAGGATGATAAAGCGTGTCACCAATGATCAGATAATTTTTGGCCTGGTATTTGATATGTCGTTGTTTAGAGCGAGAGGTATCGGGTCAGAAAGCTTGGGTCTAGAGATAGATCAGTATATCTCCATAGCATGAATCACTTGATGAAAGGAGAAATAGAGACTCATCCATGGTTGATGTTTCTGATCTTGAATCATTGGAGGATGAGAGAAGATCGGAAAGTAGTTTGGAAAATATGAGAGATTTCTTTGACTTAGACTTAACGAATTCCAAATCAAATTCCTGCAATATAACTATCGACTTCGACTATTTGCCCCCCAGTAATTGATGTGACAAAATCTATGTCATAAGGTTGCAATCGGAGATTATTATAGTTTTACGCAAGAGAATATAGTGACGAAACCTCTGTACAACTTGAACGACAACCAAAGCTAACTTTTACACATAAGAATATTTTATTTATGTATCATTGAGATTATGACTCAAATAATGTATAGGTTGTTTTATTCCATCTACTTCTTGGACTAAAACCATTTTGATGGTTGTATCTACAGTGGTGAGATATAGGTAATAGTCTTGTTGATCGTGTGGGGCATACATTAATGATGCTCTAATGAGGAAATATTTAAGAACACTAAAGGAATCTTGTGCAACATGATCCCAATGGAAGGATACCTCTTTCTTACAGACGTGTAAAACCTTTAGCCATTTCAACATAGTTTGGAATGAACCTCCTCAAAGATTTTTCCTTCCCTTGAAGTTTCTGTAACTCTATTAAATTTGAAGGTGGATGTAAGTCAAGTATGGCTTGAACCTTAGTTGGATCAAGTCGAATTCCATCTTTTGAGACCATGAATCCAGGAAATCATCCACAGCCAAAACAAAACACACATTTGTGTGGATTGAGTCTTATTTTGTAGTGTTGGCACCATAAGAATATTGCTCTAAGATGTTGCGGGTGATCAGCCTGCCTTCCTGAATGAGCAGGAAAATCATCAAGATATGGTTGTACAATGTTCTTAATGTCATGGAAGGCGTAATTCATTTCCCTCTGAAATGTGTCCCTTAAATACTTCAAACAAAATGGTAGCTTTGTATATGCGAATGTGCCCCAGGGACAGATAAATGAAGTTTTTGAATGATCCTTTGGGCAGAAATGGATTTGATTGTAACCGGAAAATCCATCCATGAATGAAAAGATTTCACAATCGGTACATTCGTCAATAATCTGGTCAATGAAGGGTGTAGGATAATTGTCTTTTAGAAATGTTTTATTTACATCTCAATAATCAACACACACCCAGATTGTTCCTTGTTTTTTCATCACGGGAATAATATTTGATACTGAATCTGTAAGAGGTATAGGGTAAATGAAGCCAGCGCACAAAAAAATTTCAACCTCTGTCTTAATAGCAACAACTCTCAACAGATGTACAGGTCAAAGCCATTGTCATACTGGTTTGACATTAGTGTACATTTTGATTTCATGTTCAACAATACTTGAATTAATGTCTGACATATCCTCATAAGACCATGGCAATACATCTCTAAATTCACGAAACAGAGCATGATAAATATTGAGTTCTAAAGGAGAACAAGATTTTTCGACATGAATGTTTTCCACAATGTTAGCCTTGGTCAAAATGTCTATAGAAATGGTTTCTTCTATGTTAGACAAATTATGCTCAGAATTTGTCGAATTTATTTTTACAGAATTCGAAAAGAAATCTATAATCAAAGGGTGGACTAGTTCATCTGAATAATCTTCCTTAGAATCTGGAAGAAGGGAACGATTATCATAATATTCCCAAGGTTCTTCTCCTATCATCATTGATTGGATGATTTCCTCATCTGTAGAATATATACAAGCAAAAGGATCGGAAGAAGTACCATATTCAAGTGAAAGCTCTACCCATACAATTGGCAAAAGTGGATCTGGAAATGCCACACAAGCAACAAAAATTGATTGCTATGTGAGTTCGATGGGACTTAGTGGCATAACCTCAGTAAAACTCTCATATTCAATACTATTGGTGATCCTATTCAAATCAAATGAAGTATAGGATAACATATTACATGTCTCGACTCTCGTAACTTCCAATGTTCTAGATGGTGGAGGAAGTGTGAAAATACCCATTAAGGAGGGAACTTTAAAAATACCTACACCAATAGATTGAAGTGAAAGCGATGGTCCGTTAACAAATGGAATACTTCCCATAACTTGAGAACTAAAGGAAAAAATGAGGTTTGATCGATAACTGTTATTCCACCTTTATGAGGAAATGCAATCGTATGAAAGTACATGGAAACAACAACAACCATAGCACAAACCCATGACCATCCAAGTAAAATGTTGTAATCAAGGGGTCCATCAACCATCTCAATCTCAACAGTTACCATTTTCCCCCCTAGTTCTACTTGCAAATTATTCAAAATACCACATGAAGTATAAGTTCTTCCATCAAAAGCCTTCAATGTGGTTGGTGATCTTGACAATGTATGTGACCCCAGTGTTTTCGAGTAGCTCATTGACATAATACAGGTAGAAGCTCCCTCATCTATGATCATTTAATGAATTTTCTTGTTGAGAGCTTTAACCTGGATTAGAAAAGCTAATTGTGCTGGTAACTGTGGTGTATATCCTGAGTGACTAAAAACCACAAGATTAGAATCCACTGGATCTATTCCACCTATTGTTGACAGTAAAGCCTACTTCTGGGAGGGGCAATTTTGTAATACCTCAAGCGTCAACATAACAGAAGGAGACTGAGCAAGATGTTCTACTATGTTATAATTTTGAGTAGCTCGATCTTGAGGGTTAAACATTGATTTATGCACAACTCCCTTAGGTGGCTTTATTGTTAACTCTGGTGCAATGGGTATTGGAACATTTTCTGATGCGATAGAAGTAGAAGAGCCAGGTTGATTAGTGACCTGATTATTTGACGATGATGGCAGATTACGATAATCTTTACTACGTGTCTGAACCAAAACCTCATCTTTAGGTTTTGCAATGGACAACATTAATACTTGGGATGTGGAGGCATTTTCAGTTGAAAACATATTGGTATTTGGGTTCAGAAACAGATCTGTCAACACTGTAGATGTGGTAGAATCTTTTAACAGTTTAGAAACTTTTGAGTGGTGAGGATAATCCCTTGCAAAATTCTCATCATTACATATCAGACATGGATAACGAGGTTGCTTTCCCAGATTAGAGGAATCAGATGATTTCTCCTGAGGAGGGTTTTCAGTTTTCATCTTATTTTTCCCTTTCTTCTTGCTTCCTGGTTGCTTTTGATTTTTACCTTTGTTAGATGACACGGAATTAATCTCAGAAGCAAGAACCTCAGGTGCATTTATAGTTTGATTTGTGGTAAGAGATTAACAAGGTGGTCTACTCGTTGTTTTTGTGGTCAAGGAACCGATCACATCGTCTCTGGCATAAGAGTCCCTATTCAATGATGGAAGTGGAATGGATTGATTTAGGTGAGGTGCATGTGGAATTTTGTTATAGAGCATGCCAGATTGCGTGTAAATAAAATCCAAGTATTGGACACGAGCAATCACTTGTTCTTCTATAACAAATTCACCTTTAGCCACATCCTTAGTGATAGATGGCAATAAGGACTTAATGAACCACTCAGCTAGAAGTTGATCAGGAACATAGGTTTTAACCTTGCGAAAATGATGATGCCACTCATGTATATGATCTGATATGTGAGTAAAAGTCATTTGTTTAAAGCTGGTCAAAAGTTTCATTCCAGTTTCATATCTGATGGGTAACTGGAAGTGGGTCAAAAAGGTAGTGGCTAAATGGGTGAAATTATTAAAAGAATCTATCGTAATTCAATATACCACTTAGCAGCCGAACCAATGAGCATTCTTTTGAAAAGATGAAGTCTTATTGAATCATCATTCAAGGAGTTTCAAGAACACCATAAATGATAAGTCATAATGTGATTTGATGGGTCTCCTCCAGGATTTCCACTAAACTTTGGAATATCAGAAGGAAACTTATGAGGAATTACCAGCCACCAAGGTGCATACAAAATTGGATCATTAGTGAGCCAGTTTAAATCCAGTAATTCTAGGTTTACCACAAATGGAAACTACTGATTCAGATCAGGTTGAGCATATCTGAGATAAGATGGAATTTCCTATGCCATAAACCTTTGCATACTCGCATAAGGTGGATATCCTTGATAGGGCGGTGGGACAAATTTGGTATATGGATTAAAACTAGGTTGACCTTGCATTTGTCCATAACCAAGTTGGGATTGATACATAGGACCTTGATATGCTTGATATTGTCCTTACCTAGGTTGAGTTTGGCAAGCAGGCCCATACTGAGGTTAGACATTCTGATAAGGAGGTTGTGGATACTGTGGCTGCCAATGTTGTTAGGGTATCGATTATGAAGTTTCATATTGCCCCCCAATGCCAGTTTGACTAGGGTGAGAATAAGCTAAAATTGTAGCAACTTGAGTCACTCCAGATAATGGCACACTAACCTAAGGTAATTGTACCCCAGAAACAAGTAGTTGTTTCATAACAACTTAAGAATTTTAGGTTTGTTGACTCAAAACTTGTGGTTGCGAGGTAACAGAACTAACTTGCATAGGTTGAGATACAACAGGTTCAACTTGTATCTATGGTTCCATAGTTATGACAGGTTGGGTCGATATAATCAGCTATGTTTGCATAAGTTGTGTTGGATACACAAGCCTTAGTTGTGGTGGCATAGTTGGCTTCCACTGACAAACTCTCATTTCAGGATGACCTGGATACGGCAGGACATAACCATAGGGTCGTCCTCGTTAATAGGGAGGATGTGGTGAATAGGCATATTGTTGACCATATGGTGGTAGTCCAGTGTTAAGAGGATATACGGGTCTTTTTTCATCGAATTGCCTAGTTTGATACTGGTAAGCAGGATCAAAATATTGTCATTGATAAGAAGAACCAGGTAAAATTCTTGATGATGACATGGGTGATGACCATGGTAAAGAAGAAAACCCTGAGTGAATTTCATACATAGACTAGTAACCAACTGGGATGGACAACTGTCCATATAAATGTGACTTAGGTGTGGTTGTAAACATCGAAGAAGTAACAACAAAGGATTCTGCCACAACTACATCAGATGAAGTAGTCAGGGATGTTTTCTGTTGTTCTGCCATGGTTAGCTGACCCAAAAGTTTACCTAATGAATCAAGCAGTATCTCAAAGATAGCAACAAAATGAAGAAGAGACTTAGAATAAAGATACAAACCAGGTCCAAAATGATGTGGATTCCCGGGGGTAGAATCTTCCTCAGCTTCTTCCTCTAAACAATTAATCCAGGTGGAAGGATTTCAGTGTCAGGTCTGAAAAATACTTCTAGTGTTAAAGATGGATTTTCAGGAACTACAGATGACTGAGGTATTTCAGTAACAATTTCGGAATGTTCAAGGTCAAAGTCTAGATGTTCTGGTAAAAGAAATTCGGTTTCAAGGGAAGGTTCGTGAACAACTTTAGGTTCAGGAATGTCTTCGGTTTCAACTGTTATAGCTTCTTGATCAAATTCCAATTGAACAGGTTCAATTTCTGAAGTAATTTCTGGTTCATTAAGTTCAAGTTGTGGATCAACTTCATTTAATTTTTCACTTGTTTCTGTTATAGTGGCCTCAGGTAGTTGAGTAACTTATTCTTCTTTAATAGATGCACCAGAAATATATGGAGTAACTTGAGGCTTAGTATTAGTTGTGATAGGTGGCTTTGGTAATTTAGATGAAGTCCAAGAAACTCTTGAAGTACCAAACTCAGTTTGACGAGTCTGCCTTGACCCGGTGGGTGTCGCTTCTGGTGGCAAGGGTGGTTTGCTCGTAACTCTCCTCAAACGGTGGAGTGGAGGTTGATCTTCCTCCAGAATTTTTGATTGTTTTTATCAACCTAAACTCAACTAAGGAATAAGGATTTTATTCATGGTTAATTAACTTTTACGACACTAGAACATAACTTTGCTTTTTGATTTTTAAAGAGTCGAGAAAAAACAAAAGACGACTCTAGTCAATTTAGATGTTTAATGAGCTTGAAAGGACAAGTGCTCAGATGAACCTTTTCTTTTAGGGAGTCAAAAAGGAACAAAAGTGACTACTCTGGAGATGCTAGATAAGAGGTTTTACCAAACTAATCACAAAACTGCAATATACACCTTGGTGGTAAATGAAAGAGAAATTACCAAGGATTTACCATATTGCAGTTAGTCTTCCCAAATGTTGTGTTCAGTGCAATGTGATTAGTAAGGCAGTAGACTCGACCTCCTATGGATAAAGGATTTAAACCTATTGGGGTATCCCACTATATACTTGATGGTACAGGGAGCTTAAGTCCATACTAGTACTTATCGAATTAGAGAGGAGGAATCACCCAACCCCAATCAAAATGATAGCCACTAGGTTTTAGGAAGCCGGAAAACATCTCTAGCCTAGACACCTCTAGATATTTGCCTTAAGTTCCAATGCATTATTAGGTTTATTGATGTAAATTTTAGGTTGATCTGGCTTAAAATTTGTCTTTGGGTTTAACGACGAGATGTTTTCCAAAATTTCTAAGAATGCAACTAGAATGAGAAGCACTCTTTCCATTTGCTTTCAACAATGAAAATCCTAGCTATGAGGGATAGAGCATACAAGTACTTTTTGGATGAAACAACGAAGAGCAAAAACTAATGAAATTCCCTAAACCATTCCTTTTGAACACAAAAACTCAAACTCTAAAATGCAATTGCATGTATTTCTTTTCTATTTTCAGTTTTTTCTTAATGTGAATGATGCACTAAGAAACTAATGCACAAACGATTAAAAAACTCTTTTCACAAAAAATGTCGATTTATGAAATTTTCTCTTAAATGGAAAGGAAGGCGAAACGACACTTTCAACTTTAAAGAAACAAATATTTTCGACACTTTAAATAAAAGTATGAATCAAATGCACAAATAGACGAATCAATTATTTATGAAGGAAGACTTTACAACACTTCGTTTTTGACAAAACAATCGAATGAAAGTACTTTATGAAAATGGACTGCAAATGATAAAAGAAATACATCAAAAACATTCAATAATACAGTCTAAATTGGGTCAGAACAAGGAAACAAAGACTATTTTCAAGACAAAACCTCATCTATATCCAACAAGCAATTCAAACAATCGAAAATTGACTAAAGGTTTCATCTCCTAGATGGGAAACTGATTCTAAAGGGATCAGCGCAGGCTAGAGCTAGGGATAGTGTGATGCATCTCACTGTGTCTATGCAGAGGGTGAAATGCAGTGCACTGTGTCAGTTACAAAGGTGTGTTGATTACAGAATGACAATTTTATACTAAAAACTGACTCAATTTACAACGAATTGAATGTCAATTTGATGAATAGCATAAGGTAAATTATGTCAAAGTGTTTTAAGAGATTTATAACCTACTATAAGGGATAGGATCACTCTACAATAGAGTCGCCATTTTGTTATGGGAAAATTTAGTGTTTCTTCAAACGACTAACCCTTAGACCTAGTAGCTAGTCTAGAACAATAGCTAAAGTAATTCCATTGCTCTTCTATAGCTAACAGATAAAAGAAAGAGGAACAAAAGAACCAACATATATCTATCGCTCGATGCTTCTTCTCTTGGACCGCTTCCACCACTCCCTTCTGTACTTAACTCACTTGGAATGTACTAGCACACAAGCCAAGGCAGAAAACCATCAAAGCATACATACTAATATGTTAACTAAACATGTTATAGAATCGAAAGTAAAATATACATCATATAAACACATGAAATGGAAAAAGCATAGAACTCTTTATTGATAAAGGTAAGATTACAACCCTTGAAGTCATGTTCGATCCATCGTCTTCCTTCTAGTTTCAAACCCTTCTCTCCTCATGAAGCAACAATTTGACATGATAACATTACTCTCTTGCAAGTCTCACTCAAAAAACATTTTCTTAACTCAAGAAGTTTAAACCTCCCCAAGCCTTTGAATGCTTGGTCCATTTATAGCTATATGGAGGAGGTTAAGCCATTAATGGCCCTCATGAATGCTTTGCCAAAATTTGGAAGTGGTTCCATGGATTAAGGGACAATGGATTAAGGTCCATTCATCCTCTTCCTCATCCAAATGCGAGCTCCATCCATTTGGAAACTTCTAGAAGCATCCATAGGATGAGGAATCCAATGGGTTCATTTCAAAAATTTGATAAATCTCACTCAGCGCAGGTGAAATAGAGGCTAGGTACGATGCATAGCACCTAGACAGTGTAGTTCCTACAATGCATTGCAGCCTAGTAAAGGACCATCTGCGCTGATCTCTCTAGGGGAACTTTTTTGATGAATGGTGTCATGAAACTCTTGGGATGCAAGCATGATGTAGGTTAACTTCATAAGGGAATGAAAACAAATGAATTAGGGCTTGATGGACCCTAATAATACAGATCTGGAATTCGGGGTTGATGTGCCTGAATTTTCCTGTAACAAGGAGTTAGAATGCATTTGCAGGGTTATAAAGGAAATTTTTTCAATGAATATGGAAGAGTAGTTGTTTGAGTTTTGTATGTAGATTCTAGAGGATATAGGTTGTTTTTGTTTTCAGTGTAACAGGAGGATCAGGGGTCAGAATTGGGAATTGAGAGAGAAATTGGAAAGCTAATTAAGAGAGCTTTCTTGTGACAGTAACTAGAAGTTCCTATGTGGATGATCATTATGGTCAATTTTATGTGTAATCGACCTCCTAGGATTCAATCCTAATAAAGTGGTCACCCATCTTGAAATTGGACCTGGAGACAGAGTCCATGATGGACGAACTCTGTAATCAATCTTTTTTACTGGTATCATTGTGTTTTAATTCTTTTCACTTATGTTTTACAACCTTCTCATGTTTTAATTCTGTCGTCATTTCATCCCTTTTCAATCAGTTCTCATGGTTTAATCACTTTAAGTTAACATTTAGTTCATTGTTGCAATAATCAATTCTACTTCATTTTAACATATGATCATTTCAGATCATATAATTTGGCATCAGAGGAGGTTGCATTTGTAGAATTTTTTAGTGAATGTTAACCAGATCAAAGTAGCAACGTGGAGAAGGAATCCTCGAGGAGATTGATCCATAGATTGGAAATCAAATAGTCATTCATAAGTTGACAATGACAGGATCTGATGTAGAAGAAAATCTAGAAACTAATATGAGTGATGAACAGTTTCAGGAAGCATTCTTGAGAATGCAGCAGATGTTGGGAGAACTATATGAGGATAAGGAGGCAAGAGATGTAGCTTCTTCTTCAAAGACATTGAAGAAGGACAAAGGTAAAGGCAAGGTTGATAAACATCCTTCACCTCCATCATCTCCATCATCATCTTCTTCTTCTTCTTATTCCAGTTCAAAATTTGAAACATAAAAGAAACCTAAGAAAATATCTCTTGGAAAACTTGAGGTAAAATTTGAGTAACCTATTTATGATGGTGAAATGAATCCTGAAAAATTTAGATAAATCGATTAAGCAGTTAAAAGTGTATTGCCGTATTCAGAACATTCCTTATGATAAAACGAAAATTTAGTTAGCTACACTTAGAATGGGGGGAACAAATTTAATCTGGCAGGAAAGTAAAACTCAAATAGATGTAAGAAAGGTAAAGCCATCTCTTCATGGTCTAAGTTTTTAAAATCTATTAGGAAACAATTCTATGCTTTAAGATACATGCATCAAGTTGTTATTGATTGGCAGCATTTGGGGCAAGGTAAAGGGTAGAGTGTTCCGAATTTTACTCAAGAGTTCAAAAAGAAATCATTGGCGCTTGGTATTTCATTGGATACACGTGAAACTTTATTAAAATACATCAGTAGTTTACATTCATATTTGTAGCATACATTATTGATGTTTAATCCTAATGATTTTGATGAAGTGTGTGTTCAATCCATACATATTGAATCAGGTGGAAGACCATTCAAGTTTTCACCGCAATCATCTAAAGAGGTGGAAATCAAGGATCCCAATGACAATAAGGGGAAGAACAATTCGAAGAGAAATAAATCAGAGATAGCTCAGAAGGAAATACCTACTTGTTCTCATTGCTAGAGAATCAGTCTTGATGAATCTAAGTGTTGGAAACTTCATCCTGAACTTAATCCCAAAAAGTTCCTTAAAGAGAAGGATGAAAAGAAAGCAATTGCAACCATCCAGCAAGAACTAGGTTCCGATTTAGGTGATGAAAGAAGGATAATTTCCATAGTTTCGGCTAGTAAAACTTATGACACTGGTTCAATTTCGAATACTATTACATCTTCATCAAACATAAATCCTTCAAATGAGGATAAAAGAGCTGAAATTTTTAACATAAGGTTATCTTCTAAGCACATAAAAATCAATACAATGTCTGATAGTGGATCATAGGAAAATTTAATATCTGAATATTTAGTTAAGAATCTGGGTTTGGAGACACGAAATAATCCAAGACCTTACCCATTAGGATGGCTAAATAAATCAACTCAGATAAAAGTCACAAAACAATGTTGATTAAGATTTGCCATTACAACTTATTACATTGATGAAGCGGAATTAGATGTGGTTCTAGTAGATATATGTGGAGTTGTCTTATGAAGTTCTTATCTTTATTATCGTGATACAATATTTTATAGAAGAGAGCATAAATATCACCTTAAGAAAGATGGGTTGAATTTATTGTCAGGGCACATCAAAGTAAAAATCACTTGAATTTAGTTGTTGCTAATCAAATGAAGCAATTAATAAGTTCAAATAAGAGATTTTTAACCATGTGTGTAAAGGAACAACATAAGGATCAACATGATTTTTGTTCAAGTTATGAGTCTCAGCTTAAAGATAGTTTGGTCAAAGGGGTAGAAATTTTTATAGTTCTATTTAAAGAAACCAAACATCTTACTCATAAGAAGGGAATACAACGTGAGTTATAGTTGATGCCTAAACTTCATCTTCCTAACATCAGAATGAATCAATTTAGTCCAAATATGGAAGTTACTATAGGAATGCAAGTCAGTATTGGGGAAAGTTAGTGTTAAATTTATCTTGTATTGTGTCACCATTTTATGTTTCAAACAGTTTGGAAGCCTCTTTTCAAGTGGAGAGGAATCCTTTTTGTTTTTGTATCAATCCCTTTTCTAAAGTAGTGTCAAAGTATCCAATACATCTAAGGGAAACTTATGCATCAGGGAAAAGTGCCAATCAATCAAAACACCCTTTAATAAATGAAGAAACAATGATTCAAATAAATCATTTGACATTTCAATACTTTAAAAATAAAACTAAGTTGCAGCAGTTGTCACCTTACATTTTGATGAGTTTATTGAAGCAAGTTGACTTAGTACTCAGAGATCAAGAAAGTATATCAAGTCAAGTAACTAGTTTGATGTCAAAAATGTCTTTTATTGTATATATTATTACATAATATAGATTGTTAATAGATGTCAATAGTATTGAAAAATATACCATAGAGACTATTTTCAAAAATGTTTATGAATCACTAATTCATGGTACTTCATGGAAATAAGTTAGTTTCCATGTTCATAACAGGTTGTTTGACCATCTTCACAAGTTGTGCATATTGCATATGGATGGAATAGTTCAAAGATTCAAAGTGTGCCATAATCAGCATCATCAGCGTCATCTTTTGGAAAAGGTGGAGAGAGAGGGAGCTCTACCCTCATTTACTATATGTTTAAATCAAAATTTTGTGGTCCAAAAGCTTTCAAGTGGAGAGGATTGATCTAGGAGGATCTTGTCAGATTAATTGCATAGGTTTGTTTTCATCATCAACATGTTCTGCCAGGATTTGGTATCGACATGCTGGTTTTCGTTAGTTCCGCTAGGATATGGTTGTTGACGTGGTTTGGTCATCCACCTTGTAGATTTTGGTTGTCGACAAGGGTTTTTCGCCATGTGGGTTTGAATGTCACTTTGTGACAATTGGTTGTAAATGGGTTTTTTGATGTAAAGGCTAAAACCTAAAACTAAAAATCTATGGTAAAAAAAATGTAATTCAAGACCTAACACGTAAAACCCCTAAACCCATGTATTAAAAAATGCATTTAAAAAACAGTAACCCTAAAGTCCTAATTCTCTTGGACTATTAAAAATAAACAATATTAAGAAAAACATATAAAAACATATAAAAACCCTTTCGGGCCATTTTCATTGCAAACCTATGTAATAAACCATAGACATTGCAAAATACAAATATATTAGTCCCAACCATTGGGCTTGGAGACCGCAGCGGGGCTGCAAGACATGTGAAAGAACTGAGATACAATCTCTAACCATGACGACAGGCTCTAACCATAGTGGATATCTATGTCACCGCATCCGAGGAGGCCCCTAACTATAACCGCCTTGGGACAAGACATGTGAACAACATCTCACCACACAGTCAAGGTTTGTCTATGCAAATTGGTGGATAGTTACGGTCAAGCAGACAGTAGTGCTATGTGAACATCAGGTTAGCCACAACCACCAACTATCATGGATAATGGTTTTGAGTTATAATAAGGTCAAAATATGGGTTTTGGATTCGAATATTTCTATTTGATTAAACCTAAGACCTAATAACATTAATTCTTCAATGAAAAACCCTAAATTTAACCCTAAGGAGTAGCTGGTTCATTCCTAAACTTGGCATGAAGAAGTTTGAATGCATTTGTAGGGTTATAAAAGTAATTTTTCTCATTGAAGATGGAAGAGTGGTTTTTTGAGTTTTGTATGGAGATTCTTGTGGATATAGGCTATTTTGTTTTCAGTGTAATAGGAGCATAAGGAGTTAGAATTGGGAACTGTGATAGGCATTGGAAAGCTAACTCAGAGAGATTTCTTGTGACAATGACTAGAAGTGCTTGTGTGCATGATTAGTATGGTTAATGTTCTGTGTAATTGACTCCTCGGATTCAATACTAGTAAGGTGGTCGCCCATCTTGAAAGGAAACCCAGAGATGTAGTCCATCAAGGATGAACTCTGTAATAAATCTTGTTGTTTGGTATCGCTATGTTTTACTACTTTTCACTTCTTTTTTACATCTTACTCATGTTTTAATTCTGTCATCAATTCATTCCCTTTCAGTCAGTTCTCACAGTTTAGGCACTTTAAGTTAACATTCAGTTCATTGTTGGCATAATCAGTTCTACTTCAATTTAACATATGATCATTTCAAATCAACCCTAGTAGTAGAGGTTCCTCTTATTGTGCTTGTATACTTAGATTATTTCATAGACTAATTGTTCAATTGGTTTTGGCACTGTTTCGTTGCAACTAGTGGGGAATTTGATTAGTTTTCTTCCATTTGTGCATAGCTTTAGCAATAGCTTTAGAGACATAAAGGAATACCAAAAAGGCTGATAGCAGGTGGATTTTGCCTCACTCCTCCCTTCAGGGACAATGGTTTGAGGGAAAACTCCTATTCAGCCCCAAAATGATAGAATTTTGATTTCTTATGGAATTTATGGTTTTTTACTACTTAGACGAACATATTTTCGATTTTCAAGAATAGGTTTCAGTTGTTATCTATGATATCTCCATATTTGTATTATATCTCATGGTGTTTCACAAAGTTTTTTAAGTATTTCCATGCATGAACTAGGCAATTAAATAATGGAATATTGTTTTCTTATGTTGATTGGAAATCTTTCTCGTTTGACATGATTCATGGGTAAATTCCAGTGATGTGTGTATTGTAGGAGTTTCAATAGTGTAGGAAGATCTAATGTCAACAGCCCCACCCTAACCTCATTCATCCATGATCACCAACAACCACTAAGTCCATAAACCAATTTATCATTCCATAAGAACAAATTCCCCATGTTAGTTCATAAAATCCAACGATCTCGCAAACTTTGGTTTGAGTTTTGAGAAATTCCTAGCCACTGTCTTACCTTATTTCTTCCATCATTCGCCATTGTTAATCCCAATACCACCTTCCAAATCATTTTTATTTCTTTCGGCTAGAACCTGTAGGAATACAGGGGATCATGTAGGTGCATTAGGACATCCTGTAGTGGTCTATTTTGAGGCTAGTTTATAGCGAAAAAATCCCGAAATATAGGAGAAGACCCATACTTGTCTCCCAAGCCATTTGACCTTTCACAACCATCTATAACTCACCTACCATACCACCAATAAGAATTAGCATTCATATTTTCACAAAAAGGAAAAAAGGTTATTGTGTTCATTCATATGCACAACAGTAAAGTGTTTGATTATCTTAGATTGCATGTGCAGGCTAGTTAGGATTACACACATGTTAGCTTATAATTATTCTGAAGCAAGATCTATTAAGAAATATTTAGATGAGTGGTGTGTTTAAAGCATTTATTTCAGCCTTTCATTACTTTAGTAGGAAATCATTCAATTCTCCCAATTAGGGTAAAATTCCGCTTTCTCCATTGCTTTATTCTAAATCATAAGAAGGCTAGTTTGAGAAACCCTAGTGGTCTATCGCCAGCTCAAAAGTGATAAAGAGCTAAGCCATCAGATCTACTTGTGTATACGGACACCTCCAACTTTGTGTGACGATAAAAAGGTGTCTTTTAAACTCCTAATTACCTTCACATTAATTATCAACTCAGGGACGACTTTTTATTTCAAGAGTGTACTCAATATGAAGCAGCTATTTACTTAAGGGTAATGTTTAGTGGTACAACGTTCAGAGAATACAAGAGTAAACAGATGCTAAACAATGACTAAATTGCTTCAAAAGGATAAAATCACACAAGGCAACTTATCAGTCAAGGGTGCGGAAGCGATAACCCATCCCTCTAGAAACTGATGGAAAGGAAATTAGAGCATGGACCATAGGTCTGGGAGCTAGGCAGCGACTGCTGAGGCTCACTACAACCTTAAACCTTCTCTCACACCAAAGCGGCAAATACAAGTAAATGGAACGACATAAAGTAAAATAGAATAGCAAATAGGAAATGGAACAACAAGTCTAAAATGTAATGGCCGTAAATGGAACAACAAACTAGAATTAAAGGAATCTGAACAACAAACTTTAATTAATGGAAATGAGCAACAACAAAGCCAAATTAATAGCAATCTTTACTCTAAGAATAAATCGAACAGCACAAGGAAGTAGAACAACATTGATTAATGATGGAATATGAAACAATGATGGAAAGTCAAATATAAATACACAAGACACACCTTAATAGTAATCTGATATGGTAATCCAATTATCAGTCTTAGTTATAAAGAATACGACTGTATTTTGTAATGGAACAACAACGTCAATAGATTCAACAATCGCTAGGAAATATAATCTCTAAGATGAATTCAGGAATACCAATTTATGAAGGTCACAACACAGTTACGCTGTAATTGAACATCAATAAAATTATGTAAGGATCAACAACTTTATATCAATGATTAAAAGAACAACAATGCGTTATCAAGTCAAGATGAATCAATACTACATTCTTGTCATAGAGAATGATATTGATTAGTTAGACATAAATCAAATATAACAGAACCGTGATGTAAAATAACAAAACATACCAGATTACTGAATAAATCTTGATAAGAAAACCATGCATGAACTAAAGATATAATATATAGCAGCAGCAAAATCCACCAGTGGCTGGGCCCTTAGCTGCCAATGGATGCTGCTGGGCTACTTCAGATGAGAAGAATGAGCAGAAACTCCCAAATCATATATTAATCATCAAATTGTGAAATCATTACAACAACAAAAGCTTGAGAATTACAATGGAAATGCAACAATCCCTATCCTATCATGAATAATCCATCATCATTCTTGAATCTCCAATTCCGAATCCTCAATTCTCGATCCCCAAATTCATCCTGAAGTCATCCCCATCTCTGATCTCTGTTTTCATTTAAATAGAGAGATTAGAGAGAAGTTACAATAAAGATAAGTACAACATGATTTGTATTTCAAAATTGGATTGTTTCCAACCAATTTGATCAACAAGAAAATATATTTCCATTCATCTCTCAACAAAAGCAAGACGAATTTGGCTTTGCAGCTGAGATTTGGAGGACGGCCGCAACAGCAAATCGGAGAAAATTTTACTCAAAGAACCCTACGTTTCTCTCAATACAAGCCGAATTTGGGCAAACCATTCTTTGATAAAGTTAATCGGGTCCGTTCTGGACAAAACCCATGTTGCAGATTTTCCAAATTCTTTTTCATTTTCTCAGAATCTTAACCGCAAAACTGTCACTTCTTACTCCAGCAAATTTCTGAGTTGGCAGATTTAATGGTCAAATCTTCAATCTAGAAATTATCTTGGAGGATAAAAATGGTAAATAATGTTACAACTAATTTATTGAAACTATCATTGATAAAATCATTCATAATCATTAATTTATTAGAAATAAAGGAGAATAAATAGTATTCATCCATAAGATCATAAATCATTTATAAAATGGATTTAAATGATAAATTATAACAAATGATATGATGAAGAATAGTGGAAATGGGCGGGATAAGTTTTCAAAAGTGATAATAATAATGGCATATTAACGGCCCAACATACCCCCACACTCAATATGTTGCATGTCCTCATGCAACGAAAACTGAATATATTGCATGTCTTCATGCAACCCAAAGACAAAAACCATGTGTTAACCAAGCAATAAAAAAAATATATATATGTTCATCTCAGCTCATGAAATAGATAGAACAAATGAATTCTTCCTCACTTAATGAATATTCAATTTTAGCAATCTTGATGAAGGCATAACAATGAAGTTGCAGCAAAATATGATATAAATGACAACAA
Organism: Pinus taeda; assembly: GCA_000404065.3. NCBI lineage: Eukaryota > Viridiplantae > Streptophyta > Pinopsida > Pinales > Pinaceae > Pinus > Pinus taeda. The sequence continues at coordinate 175,987 of APFE030168853.1, forward strand.
CCTTCATTAACCATTTTCCCAAAAAATACAAACCAGCTTTTGTTGAAATGTGGCAAGTAAATTTATAATATATGAATGCCTTTATGATCCAAAAATCAGATCGTTGTGATGCACGGATCATGAGATATAAAAAAAATGGTTGTAGGTGAGAGTGCATGATTTCCGAAATTTTATGAACCAATTTATCTTGAATTTATCTAGGTATATGTATTTTAATAGTATGTCTGTGTTTCCTAGAGATCACAAGAATTGAGTTCATAGTTTTTTAAAAATATTATGGAAATCAATTTCTACACTGAAATTGTATGACTGAAATTGCATGCCTTAAATGAGAAAGAAAATAGAAAACATCCATCATGCGTAGCAATTCCTCCCCCTCTTTGAAAAATTAGCATGCCCTCATGCGATGCTTAGAAAACAAAGAGAGGTGGTTGCTACTATCTATTGAATTCTATGCTTGGTGTAAAACAACATGGAATACGGGAGGTGTTGAGAATGAATAAGAATATAAATGGATGATAAAGAATATGAATGACATGGTCATAAAAAAGAAATAATTGAAAGTGACACTCCCCCAAACCGAAAGATGATATGCCGCTGAAAAATGGGAAGTGGTAAAAACTATGAAATGAAGGATGGTAAATAATGCTCAAAATGGATTTTCATTAAATGCTCCTAAATTCGTAATAAGTCAGAAAATTATGCTATTTTACCTCAAGTTTTACCTCCAAAAAAAAAATGTGGAATGACATATATGTACTAGCATTTGTTGAAGATAATGTAGGCAGAGTTGGTGCTGAAATTGATGCAAAAGGTGGAATCCAGGCAAGCACATCATTTCTGAACAATTGTTCACATTTGCGAGTTGCTCGAGCCTCTTCTCTTAGTTGCAATAGTGTGGTCATGCTGCGAATAGGGTTCTGCCCCATACTTGTTGCTCTCTTGTAAACAAATCACTATTTTGCATACAATGTTCTTGAATCCATAGTGTGAGGTTTAAATAGCAATAGATTAAGATGCATGCAAAAATTTCAATCAGAAAAACTTATCAAATCAACAAGTTATGGCAGAGTGCAGTAATCATATCGCATGCAATCCCATAATGCATACATTCCCCCTTCCAATTGGAAAAATGGGTTCCATAACCATAAAGCATATGAAAGGGGTGGTGCTGACGGCAAGGCAATGGAATGAATA